>JAURVB010006221.1:0-207809 GCA_033002965.1 Piper betle | reverse complement strand
TTGTTCTTGTTTTCTTCAAGTTACAGCATTAATCATCAGTTTTTTTAGTCAAATTATGAAAACTACCCTATATTTCTGTTCTGGTCATGGATTTATTTATTTTTATGAAGCAACCAAAGTCTTTCCACGTTATAAGTAAACTGCAATTGAGATGATGTTGTTGTTCGATAAAAAAATTGTTTTAGAAGCAATACAGTCAATATCCCTGCTGGAGAAGAGCATTCCAGAATGGTATCAGAGCAAGGCGAGAGAGATTGGAGTTTCGTCAACCAGAGAAGCAGTAATGGCGGAATCAGGAAAGCTCAAGATCAATTGTTATATGCCTTTAATAATATGTCTGCAAAGTTGAATTGTGACTGCAATCTAGAAGTGAAGTTAATAGAGCAAATATTGAGAATGTGATTTGAGTTTACCACCACATTTTGGGATTTCTGCAAACGATCAATTGCAGGAAAATGATGATCTGAACTCCTCTGAAGAAACACCAACTATCACAGAAAGGAAGGCAACAAAGAAAGTGGGATAGAACAGATAGGGAAGGTGTTCGCGAAAGTGCTAATGAGGGTTACATAAGAGGAATTCAGAGGAAGATTGCTTGAAAGGATACAAGATCAGTTTTCCTAGTTACGATGGCACTAAAGATCCCATTCCCTGGTTCAGCAGGGCAGAAAAATTCTTTAGATTGCACAGAATCAAAGATCATATGAGGGTGGAACTTGTTAGTTTTTATCTGGAAGAGGACGTCAAATTTGGTTCGACATGCTTCAAGAAGATCAAGGTATCCCTACATGGAAAAAACTAAAAGAAGCCATGAATCTGCAATTTGGTCCGTCTGAGTAACCAAATTTTTATTGAGATCTTACTAGTTAAATGCAGGATTCATCAGTCAAGTAATAAACAACCAAATTCAATAGGTTGATCACAAGGGCAGGATATATGACGGAAAAGCAGAAAATGAGTAGTTATATTTGTGGTTTAAACCCTCACCTGCGAATGGAGATCAGGGAAAAAAACCAGAAACGCTCTTAAGATGCACAAGGTTTGGCTAGGCATTTCCAACTCGGAGGAGATCTTGGTACTCGTTTCCAAGCATATTCGAAGCCAGCCAGATGGAGCATTGAAAGCAAATCGGGAATAACAACAGGGAGAGTGGGGCTGGCCAAAACAAGGGAGATACGTCAAACAATAGGAGAAAAGGATATGCGGTGAAGAGAGCAATGGCCAATGGAAGGAAATTCACGGTGAAAAGAGGCAGGATTATGCTTTAAATGTGACGAGGAATATGTGTCGGGGCATCAGTGCAAAAAGTTGTTCACAATAGTTGTTGAGATGTTCCCTCTCATGAGAAAGCGTTCAGTCACATTGAAAGTCGTGAAGACATGAAGATAAACCAAGAGGTACGACGAATTCGATGAGAATTTGTGGAATACGTGAAGAGACTCATTAGTGAGGATTCCAATGCTCAAGAAGTAGTGTTTGGAGTTGGCTCTTCATTTCTAAGTGGTATTCATATCTCTAGTCTATAAATATGTGATTAGAGGTATGTGTTCGGTGTGCTTTCCCTTTGGGGAAGTTCCATGGAGTGTTCTCCTTTAGGGGAGACTTGAGGGATTACAGATCTAGACAGGGTCACTATTGGTAGTGCATGTGGGAGAAGAAAGTGAAATTGTTTGTTGTGAGGTGAAGATATGACTTCGGGTTCTTCGACAAGATCAACAGTGGTTAATTTCTTTTCTTTCTCTACCTTTGTCTGTGGATTGTAATTGGGAGTAGTGTTACTCTTTTGGGTGGAGTTTTCTACATTTTGGTAGAGTTTCTACTTTTATTGGGGTGAAGTTTTTCACACTTTGGTAGAATTTTCTACATGTATTGGGTGGAGTTTTTCCACATATAACGGGGAGTGGTTTCACTCACAAGGGGAGAGTTTGGAGAAGTTTTTCATCATCTCAAGTTGAAGTGGGGTCGTAATCCAGGGTGTGAGATTGATCCATTTTTTCATTTGAGGTGTATGATATTTTTCTCAATTTCTCAAGAATTGTATCTTTCAGATCTTGTTATTGATCTGATTTAGGTTAGGAGAGTTTTCTCAAATTTTATTTCGATACTTGATTGTAAGAGATTTCTTAATCAAAGTTGATCGAGTAGGTTGGTTTTTTTTTCTCTAAATTGGGAGGAAAGTTTCCATCCATTTTTATCTTGGGTGTCTCCTATTCATTTCATCGAGTAGGGGAAATATTTTTTGGCTTGTTTTTCGTTGGAGTGTATATTTCCCAACAAGCGGTATCAGAGCTTTGGTTCATATTTTGGATCATGCTTTGGTTTGTGGAGCTATGGTTTCATGACCTGTGGAGGTTCATGTTATGGTGGTCGCTGAAGCGGTGACTTGCAACAAGCTGGCTGCAGCTGGCATCCGGCCAGCAGGGAGGAGCGGAGCCGGGAACCCGGGGCCTGCAATGGCAGTCCATGTGCTCCTGCAGCCATGGAGGCTGCGGGCCGTGACCATGCGGCCCAATCCCGCAGCCGTCTGGGCTGTGACATGCGACCCAATTTAGATCTGCAACTGGAGCCCAAGACGGCGGCAGCCAGCAGAGGAGCCGCAATGGGTGACCAGTCGAAGTCGTAGCAGTCAAGTGGTAGCTGTGTTCCAGTGTTTGCAGCAACAAATGCACGAAGGAGTGGCGATCAGCGACTGAGAGCGGAGCCGGAGCCGGTAGCCGAGAGGTGGAACCAGCGGGCGGCAGCCGCAGCCGACAGTGAGAGGCTGGCAATCCACTGCCGGCGGGCCACAGCTGGCGACAAACCTTGCGCTCGACCGGAGGCCAGAGAGGAGCCGTGAAGGCGACCCATTTGTTTCTGGATCTGGTGCTAGCAGTCAGTGACCAGCAGAGCTGGAGCTGCAGCCTGCAGCCATTGGCCAAGATCTGGGGCCGGCGGCTAAGAGAGGAGCCATTGGCTGGCTGCCAAAAGCCTGAGGGGCGGCCGGCGGAGAAGCCCGGGGGCCACCTGGAAGCAGCCCAGTCCATGACAGGCGGGTGGCCGGCGACCAGCGAGGCCGGGCGGCAGGGAGGCCGCTAGGCCGGGGGTCGCGACCGGCGAAGGAGGCGGTGCAGGCGCCTGTGGCCAGGGTGGCTGGGGGGCCACATTCAAGCGGACTAGCCTGCGATGGTGGCCAGGCGTAGCTGCGACGGGCGGCTAGGCGATTTGCAAGCGCAACTTGGCGGTCGGAGATCCTGTTGCTGCAGACCGACGTCCAGTGATTGGCCGGTGCTACGGCGGCCAAGGGGAGCCAGCGGCCGGTGGTCTGCTGCTGCAAACGCGACAGCGATCAGGCGGAGTCGCGACGGGCAACCTAGCAAGGCCGTGATGGGCAGACATGCGGGTCCGCGACGGCGGCCCAGTTATGTTGCTGCTGCTGGCAGGCCAAAGTCGGTGGTGCTAAGGTGGCAAACCAACTCGTCTTAGTTGCTGTTGGCGGCCAAGGTGTTTGTGCCGCAGCCAGCGCGGCTGCAACAGCCGGAAACAACAACTGGCAGGGCTGCGATGGTTGGAGGATGCGAGCGGTGCGTACCAGGTGCTTGTGCTGGTCGTGAAGCTCGGGTTCGAGTCAAACGTGTTTCTGATGAATGCGTTCGTCACAGCTTTGATCAGATATAGGAAGGTTTTCGATGCAGAGGTGTTCTTCTGCAAATGCTCAGTGAGGGATACGGTGTCACGGAATGCTGTGATTGCCGGGTATTTACAGTTTTCCTACTCCAAAGTTTGGGGCTTTTGGTTCAGGATGGTGTATGCAGGTGTGAGACCTGATCATTTCACTTTTGCTATTGTTCTCACTGGGATAGCTACTTCTTCTAGCTTGACAAATGGCCGGCAAGTGCATGTCCGCCTTGTCAAGTGTGGCCTTCGGCAAGAGTGAGCTTCTCGATTGAAGAGGAAGGTTGCCGAGGGGAGATCTGCGAAGGTGTAGCTGAACAATGGCTTGTTGAGCATCACCACAAGGACGGAGCTCGCTGTCTTGATGTCGGCGACTCAGGTGATGGAGTCCCGTCTTGCTCTTGTCTTCTTTGATGGAGAGTGTTTGGTCGTGGGAGCGGTCGACCTCCTATGACATCCGGATTGACTTGCAGATGGTGAAGTCGATGGTCGCGTAGAGGACGTTGAGGATGATGCACTCAACGGGGGCGATGTACTCCATGATCATGATCGAGACCTACTCGTATATGTTGTCGAGATGACCTTTAGGCTATGCTAGCATAAGTGTTTCTTTTATACGAGTATGGGAGATGTGCTAGAAGTCCTAATCAGGGGAGATAGAGAACATTGCACATGAGTCGTTAGGGGAGATGCGTTAAAATATTTCCCTCCTCATGTGGTAGTTGACAAGTGGTATGGTCGAGAATGATGGTGCTCACCATATCGGTCTCCAACTCTTCCTTGATATGAAGGTTCTAGCTCAACAGGTCCGGCATACTGGAGCAACGGACATGGCTACCAGTGACGGTGGTTTGGGACCTGGTGTGGAACAGACCTCGGATCCCCTATCACTTCTTCTCTCACTGCGGTTGTAATGGGTTGTCTGAGTGCAAGTGCTTGCTTGGCACCCAGCTGACTAGGATGGAGAAGTGTAGCGATGCCGAATGCGGTGAGGGGGACAAGTTCAGGAGCTTGGGGCTGATCAAGTTGTTGGATCTTCCCATCTCCAAGCTGAATGTGAGTACGGGAGAGTGTGCGGAGCAATGTTTGATGAATTGTTCCTATGGTGCGTATTCCAACCTCAGTTTTGGGTTTTCTCCCATGTGGGTGCACTGTTCGAGCCAGAGGGTAGACAGTTGCTTATTGAGAAAATCCATAAAGGGAATTGTGTCGAAGAGGCATGACGAGTCACATTCAAGAAAGTGGTAAGGCCGATTGATGCTAATGAGGTGTAGCATTTTCAGGCAGGTGGGTCAAAGACCCGTAATCGAGCTGACTTGAGTATGCTTGTATGCGCATTGGTTATCGATGGGTTGTGTTGTGATTGATGGAAGCAAGGATGCACATGTGTGGAAATTTTTCCAAGGTGTTTCTCATGCTCGGGAAGGGGAGAATTGTTGAGATATTCCCTCCCATGAGAAAGCGTTCAGTCACATTGAAAGTCGTGAAGACATGAAGATAAACCAAGAGGTACGACGAATTCGATGAGAATTTGTGGAATACGTGAAGAGACTCATTAGTGAGGATTCCAATGCTCAAGAAGTAGTGTTTGGAGTTGGCTCTTCATTTCCAAGTGGTATTCATATCTCTAGTCTATAAATATGTGATTAGAGGTATGTGTTCGGTGTGCTTTCCCTTTGGGGAAGTTCCATGGAGTGTTCTCCTTTAGGGGAGACTTGAGGGATTACAGATCTAGACAGGGTCACTATTGGTAGTGCATGTGGGAGAAGAAAGTGAAATTGTTTGTTGTGAGGTGAAGATATGACTTCGGGTTCTTCGACAAGATCAACAGTGGTTAATTTCTTTTCTTTCTCTACCTTTGTCTGTGGATTGTAATTGGGAGTAGTGTTACTCTTTTGGGTGGAGTTTTCCACATTTGGGTAGAGTTTCTACTTTTATTGGGGTGAAGTTTTTCACACTTTGGTAGAATTTTCTACATGTATTGGGTGGAGTTTTTCCACATATAACGGGGAGTGGTTTCACTCACAAGGGGAGAGTTTGGAGAAGTTTTTCATCATCTCAAGTTGAAGTGGGGTCGTAATCCAGGGTGTGAGATTGATCCATTTTTTCATTTGAGGTGTATGATATTTTTCTCAATTTCTCAAGAATTGTATCTTTCAGATCTTGTTATTGATCTGATTTAGGTTAGGAGAGTTTTCTCAAATTTTATTTCGATACTTGATTGTAAGAGATTTCTTAATCAAAGTTGATCGAGTAGGTTGGTTTTCTTTTCTCTAAATTGGGAGGAAAGTTTCCATCCATTTTTATCTTGGGTGTCTCCTATTCATTTCATTGAGTAGGGAAATATTTTTTGGCTTATTTTTCGTTGGAGTGTATATTTCCCAACAGTTGTCACATGGGATGAAGAGGATGAGGAACAAGAAGACAGTGATGAGGTAGATAATGAGTTGACCCCGGCCATATCTCTCAATGCATTAACCGGAGAAGGCACTTTTGAAACCACGAGGATGATTGGTTGAGTTAAATTCGGGCAGTTCACAGAATTTTTTAAACACAAAGTTAGTTCACAAGTTGAAATTACATGTTCAAGCTAACAATAGATTAAATGTACAGGTAGCAAATGGAGAAAGGATGTGTTGTTTGGGAAAATGTGAAGCTATTAATTCGGAATTACCGGGATATAAAACCATTTCAGATTTCTTTGTTCGGAATTCAACGTCTGAAAACTCTAGGTTCGATTGTATGGAAAAAGCAACAAGGACGACTATTCACGAATTTGCAGATAGCGAATTGTTTCAAAACAGATCAACATGTTCAGTTCACTAATTGATGCCGTTGGTGTTAGGCTCATTGGCTTAAGTTATCAATTCGCGACGCGGGCAGATGCAGGACAATGCGACCATAAAAAGGAGTACTGACCAAGTACACGAGTGATTTTAATCGCGAATATCAATTACTGAAAAACAGGTATTAACTATTTATCTGCCCGGGCAAGCATGTCATTAAAATATTTGATTAAATAATCTATTATCTCAGTAGGCATATTGTTAAAACTTACCTGAACCAATTGGAAACTTCAATATCAAGTATCTAATCCAAAATCATTCCCCAAAACAAAAAAATCTATTAATTAACAACCCATGCAGGAGGCCGCTAGCTAATTAACATGAAATTTGAAATAGTATTATCAACTAGCTACATATCTATCTATAGAGCATCTTTCACTCCACCCTCAACGCAATCTGGTTCAGTTTTAATGCATATTATCAAGAACGTGTGTAAAACTATAAAACTTTAAAACTAACCAGTGCACAGTCAAGTTAATTTGTGCTTAAGATCTATTTTTAATTAATCTCCTGTTCTTTTAGCAATCTTGAGCATTAATAGACCAGAGGGTTGAGCAATCATTTTGTCTAGGACAGTATTGATGAAAAAGGTCAAATATTGTTAGCAATGCATTTATATCTTTAAGGAGGTTAGTTCTTGCCGGAAGATCGGACATGTTTTAATTTTCAAGGCATTGACTTGATGATATATCCCATGCATGCGCTCTGCAGCTTGGATGATAATTATAGAGCTGAAGAACTGGTTTCTCTTGATTAAACGATGAGCGGTGTACGCCGTTGAGCCTAATAATTGGGTGCTGAGTATCAAGATAGTTTGCTTAGTTGCTTTGATTTTAAAAGGGTTACAAAGTTTCTCATATATAGTCTATAAAATAACGTTTTAAGCAACCTCAATCTCTTGTAAGTGAAGCGTTAGGTAATCTAAAAATAATTGGTAAGATTTCGTATTATGGGTGGTTTATATTACAAATATACTTTAATTTTTTAGATAAATTAGCGTTGAATAATGAGATATAACATGATATCTTAGAGACTGATTCTTATTGATTATGATTTTTAATAAAAGATAAATAACAGTATACTATAATAATATGATTTATTATTTTTATTTTAATTATATTTTAACTATTCAAAAGTCCATCTTTCTATAGAAAACTGGTATTTAATTTTTTTATTAATAAGAATAGATAAGGTCTAAAATTTGGTTGTGTAAGTCACCGAAATATCTAACTCTACCATAAAAATTCCAAAATTTCTGGAAAATGGGATGGCAGTTCCGCAAATTACCAGGATGGGTTTTTTTCCTGTCACTCGCTGGTGGCGATAGCCATTAACAAATCTCTTCGCTGAAGGATATGGGTGGGCGCAGTCATCTGAATTACCGAGTCTAATCAAAGTCTGAAGTATGTCTGACTAAATTTGACCGACCGAATTCGACTGAATAAAAATAAACTAAACATGGATATTTTTTTATTCCACCGAATGATCGACCAAGTATCCGATATTTTATATCAAAAACATAATGATTTCAACATTTGTGAAGTTAATATTATGTTTTATGGAAATTTCAAATTATGATATACATTAAAATTAATTAAGTTTATACATAAAATTGATATTTAATATCTAAAATAATCCAAAATGACTTACATTGAAAAAAGATAAAAGCCGTCTTCATATTTAAGAATTTAGAACACTATATTCTCATAAATAATCATATCAAACCACTTACTATATAGTTAGAATGCCCTCAATTTCAAAATTTAACTCGTATCCATTTCCAAGTTAAATAAAAGATAATCGATGTATAGAAACTTGAAAGTAATCTTTGACATCAAAATATAATCCAATATTGCATATAGTTCAAAGACAAAATATTCTAGTAGTTAATTCTTCATCTAATTCACCTACATGAAAAAATATTAAAAAATATTTATTTATAGAAATATTTTATAAATATTAAAAGAGTAAAAACAAATTTGATGATAAACTTATTTGTTTCTCTACAAGTAAAAAATACAGTAGCAAGAGAAGAATATATGTTAAAAAATATATCATAAATGAAAAATGTATGGATATAAAATATAAATTACATTTATATTCATTCCTCAAGTAATTTTAGATACATATCAAAGTTTATAGTGTTTTTGGATTCAAACTATTCCTAATTGAGCTAATTATTTTTTCTCCAATACTAAATGATGTTTCGGAGGAAACGATTGACATAAGAATGACTAAAAGATATTGAGTAATTTTTTTCAAATTAGGATATTTTATTATGTTCAATCTCCACCATAATAATATATCAAATTGCTTATCTACTGCCTCCACAAAAAGGAATAATTAGTTCATCTAAATAATTTTTCAAATCAGTTCATGTTGACTCATTTGATTAACATTCCATAATAAATTTATTTACTCATTTTAATCTCTTCTTTAGGCCTCTAATAAGACGAATAATTAATGAAATTTTAATTCTAATATAGGTCTTATTTGACACACATCTATCCATAGATTTTCACATCAATCTTATTTTTAAAATTTTCCCATTGTAATATAATATTTCTTCATTCAAATATTTTTTTAAAAAGTGATTTTAATTTTTATGCTAATTGATATGAGAGAAATTAAGAAAAATAAAAGGGAAAATAATTATATAAATGAGATATTAGTTGTTTGTGAGAAAAAATAATATTTATAATTAAATAATAATTAAATAATAAAATAAATATGATACGAAAATAATTTTTTATATTAACTGAATTTTGACCGTGTACAACTGTAATCAGCTTTACCGATGAATTTTAAACGTGAACGACAGACTTTTTGACCGTGTACAATGCCTTGTCCGATGTCCAACCAACCAAGCCCATCCCTACTCAAGGATAAACTCTTAAATTAGTTTTTGTTAGAGAATTAATATTGGAATAAGTCAGCAATAGTTAACTACAAGTCAACTTCAGGTTGACCATTACCAGGAATCCTGGAGTTCTTAAATTCGCTCGTGTTGCACAATATATACTTTAGATTTATCATCATGGTCTTATTCTTATAATTTTTTTAATGATTTGACATCATCGTTGAATTTATAGCCAACAATTTGGCAAGAGACTAATTTACATGCCCACTGGTTGAAGACAACAAGCTTAACCAACTGATCACGATATATCCTGTATACATTAAATGCTTATAATGTCTATCATAATGTTAGAAAAAATAATTTTTTTCATCACAAGCTGGAAATTCTTTACTAAGGCTATTTTCTAGTGACAAAATATAAAAGTTTAATTTGTATAGAAGACATGCATAATAATCCAGCAATCAACATTGATTTCCCAGCGGAGAATATATCTAATTAAGTAAAAGGTGAACTAAATTGACCAATCTCCACCAGCTGCATCTCACGTACGTAAAAACGATGATTGAAGTGCTTAGAATAGAGATTGCAGCCATGTATACGAATCTGATACAAATATCTCAAACTATAATGATTACATTCTGCACTCACATGCTAGCTCCACATAATGGAGGCCAGTCACTTTCTTTTACCTTAATCCACACCTTTAATTTTAGTACACAGAGTTATCTATAATATCTTCATGAAGACGTGGGAGTATGGGAGCAAGCTAGTTCTAGTTATCCGGGACCTCGCCAACGTAAGAGCAGCACGCCCCACAGCGTTCATGGCCTTGGTAGAACAGCCATACTTCAGTAGCCGCCTCCAAATCCACCACGGCCGCCGCCAGGGTATCCACCATAGCCGCCGCCAGGGTATCCGCCATAGCCACCGCGACGAGGGTAACCACCGTAGCCACCACCTGGGTAGCCTCCATAGCCACCGCGGCGAGGGTAACCACCGTAGCCACCACCTGGGTAGCCACCGAAGCCGCCACCTGGGTAGCCTCCATAGCCACCGCGGCCAGGGTAACCACCATAGCCACCGCCTGGGTAGCCACCGTAGCCGCCACCTGGGTATCCACCGTATCCTCCACCTGGGTAGCCACCGTATCCCCCACCTGGGTATTTAGCGTCTTCTACTTTAGTTTCATGTTGCGTACCCTTCTCTTCTGCATGGGCCAAAGTAGTTCCCATTTCTTAATACACACGGAACAAATTAATTAGACGATATATATCTTCTTAATTGTGCACGAAAGCATATGCATGTCATGGTAAAACCAAAGCTAGAAAATAATGCACGATTAGTTACCATTCACCACTTCTGTAGTTGTCTTGGCAACGTCTTTTGCTGCCACTGCTGAGCAAACGGCAAGAGACAGTGCAAGGAGAGCCATGATGAGGAAGACCCTAGAAGCCATTTTGATTGAATGGTTTGTAAGATCGGCACCGATTGAAGAGATGATGATTGGAACTCATGAAGTTGAACGCTATTTATAGAGATGATCATGAGAGCTGGAAAGAAGCGACAATGTCGACCAGTCCGAATTCTATCTTTTAATGTGAATGCAAAGGCAGATAAGTCAAGCCAGTAGGCATTTAACAGTTCCATGAATATGCCCAACGCTGCAGTTGGCTGTTGGATATTTTGATTGGGTCAATTAATTATTATTGTCGATCTCCAATATGACATTGTGTGGATGCTCATACAAACATAGCTAGAAAATGCATGCTTCTAACTTCTAAATATCTAACTTTATAGTTTTGGAATTCTTCAAAACCTTCATGTTCAATATATATAGAAGTTTGAATTAATCATCCATGCATTGATATATAATTGTAAATTGGCCAGTGTTAATGTGAAGTCAGATTATTACGTACATAGAAGATATTGTTTGTCCTCGTGAAGTTTGAGAGCTAAAAAATTTATTATGCCAAAATATTGTATGCTACTCCACAAAAAATAATCAAATGATATCAAACTACATTTTCTCAGGAATAAGCGTTATAGTTTGGATAACATGATTAAGGTTTAGGAACGCCACATTTGATCCCAGATAGGGACGCATGAGGATAAAATAGGAAAAAAGGCGTAATGAGGATAAAAAATTGACTCTCCCCATTGGGTGCATCCCTATAGGCGTCCTATGTGGACGTCCTAATAATGGCTCTGGATAACATATTCATGTATTAATGTAGTAATAAGGATCACATATGTACGTTCTGTATTTTAAATGATCATGAATTGCTTCCCACCTTTACTCATGCAAAATCTCTTCATTTTTTTGCATCACATTCATCGTCGCTTCCCTATAAATTAAATATTATCCATGAATTTTAGGAGAAGACCATGAGATGGAACGTCGAACTTTACACATCATTTCACTGATTTTGTATTGACCACTAATATTTAAGCCCTAGCAAGCCCTTTATGCTTTGTCTTTTGCTTGGACATTATTAACTCGTAATAGTTGTCTTGGCAACATCTTTGGCTGCCACTTCTGAGCCGACAGCAAGAGACAGTGCAAGGAGAGCCATGATGAGAAATTGAGATATCAGAAGCCATTTTTCGATTGAATGGTCTTGTTCTTTTATGATACATATTTAAGTGATGATGAAGAGGACTCTTGTACTTGAGTCCTATTTATACAGGGGGAGAGGGAGGGGTGAGTATATATGAGTTATGACTATGCAGAAGATTGGAGGATAGAGAGTGATGTATTCAGTGATCAATGCATATAGATAATTATCTTAATTAACTAAGCTAGTGGGTATTTAAGTTTGAACAGTAATAGTGTCCCCACTATGTGGTTGGCTGTTAGATATTTGATTTAATCAATCTTATCAATGGTGAATGTGTATGAAGGAGTCACTGGTAGGACCACAAAAAGGGACATGAATTTATATCTAAAGAGTCTTAGAAGTCCAGTTTGTCGAAGCGGCAGATAGTAGCTGATTTATAAACAGGTCTCACAAATTACAAATTAAAAACACTTGTGTCAAGCTTTTATATCTATCTACTACTTGATTAGAAACACGGTCTACTCAATAAAAATCAAGAATGGACAATGATAATATATACAAAAGGAAGGACGCAGGAGATGTATATATATTGCCTTTGAGGGGAAAAAATCATGGCTATACATGGAGTGATTGAAGTACTGCCTTTCCGCCAATGCTTCAAGCTGGTCGATATTGTTTTTGATTTTTGTAAACATAGTCGTACAAGAAAATACGGCATCAATGACAACAAAATTTGTCAATGTGAAGAAAATTTGAAAGGAATTTTTGTGACAATAATTTTTGCGATTGATTTAGAGATTTAATAAAAAATTTATGTCATTACAAATGTTATATTTTCTTGTAGTGACAACTCGGATATTCGATCCTCAACCAGCAGAACTGGAAGCACTTCATCAGGCTAAAGCAAGCAATTACTAGCGGTTTTTATCACTAACATAGTATAAAAATATAGTCTGCTTTGTGCAGGATATCGATCGATGATACTATACATCAGAACAATATTCATGGTACTGTAATTTCTGATTCTATATATACAACTATGATTAGATACCAAAAGGACAAAATATTGATTCAAATAATTCTGAAGTGGAAAGTTATTGTATATACCATAATATAAAATAGATAGCCAAGTAACCAACAATTCCAAAAACCTAATTGGCCCATTGCCCCCTTTGCCTCTCCTAATTCTGTCCTAAGCACATTTACACAAAGTTGTATATCTTGGGATGGATTTTTTGAAGAAGAAAATTTAGTGAATTTAGAAAACTTCTATATATATAACCAATCGAAAAGTTGCAAAAAATTGGATGGTCAAGACCAATCTCGTGATTGCTTTGTAATGAAATACTAACTAGATACTCCTTATTTCCAAAGATATGTTATTAATTTTAATTTCAAAAACCTAATTTTTGATTGCCCCCTCTCGCCTCCCTGGGCTTCGTCATAAGCACATTCGTACAAAGTTATATACTGCGATAAAAATTTTTTCTTCGTAAGTTGTATTTCTTTTTTTTGATAAATAAAAAAAATAAAATAAAAGAAAACCCAAACAGGTAAATTATACAAGAAGGTCAGAGACCAACAGACTAGAGCTCACAAAAAGTGTGAATATCTTCCGATGGATTTTTTTCTTTATAAGTTATATGCAAAAGAGAAGAAGGTTTTTTCTTTGAAAGAAAATAATGCTATACGCATAAAATTGAAATGATTCTCAAAATTATTTTATTTGCATAAAATTGGAAGGTCAATATTCTCACAGTTATTGGTGCTTCTTCTCAATGATAGTAAATGATTTATAATGAAATACTTACTAGATATTAGTTAACTAAAAACCTAATCAGCCGATTGCATGCCCTTCATCTCTCCTGGCTCTGCTGTGGTATATCTTGCAATGCATTTTTTCTATGCATCCAATTATTTACATATGTTAGATCTATCAACAACACCATGATAAATAAGATCGATAAAAAAGTGAATAGTGGAAACCTTTTCCCAAATTACACAACCACTAGTGATGTACCCTCTCGTACAACCCTCAATGAATATAAAATAAGAGTATATATTTATTCACCAAATTAAGGGTACAACTTAGTCTATATATGTTCCAACTTATGTATATCACAATTTAACTTCCTACTGCAATTTCAACAATATTGATCTCGTCTTAAGTACTACTATTTGTTTAGGTATAAAATTAGTCTCAATTTGTTGTTGATCCAGCTTCTTCTCTTGATACCAGTATTGATTTCAATAAAGTTTGTACTCTTTTGTCATCATTATATCGGTATGTTGTAGTACTACTGCACATGACCATTGTTAATGTCTAGTATATGAATGGTTTCATACCATTGTTGTTTTATTGCTTGTGTTCTTGTCTACAGATGAAGTTAGATTCACTTCAAAGTACTGGGAGATGGATACAAATCAAGCATCTAGCAGCACAAGCAAGATTCATGCAAACAGATCTTTCGAAGAGGAAACTACTTGTCCAGAATTCTTAGGGGTAGTAAAGCACTGGAGTGGACATTGGGGGGCTCAGATGTATGTGAATCACCAAAGAATCTGGCTGGGGACATACAATTCAAAGAAAGGAGCAGCAGTGGCGCATGATAGTTCATCTATCAGACTTTGAGGTAATGACTCACAGCGCAACTTCCCCGCGACAATCCTCACAACAAAAGAAAAATTGTTCCAAGACCAATTCGTCAGTACAGAAGCACTAATTATCATGATCCGATACGGCTCCTATGTGAAAACCGATTTGCACAGTTTGTTAGAGCTATTGTTAATGAGGTAACTATCAGCAATATAATCCAAAGTTTAGCCTCCCTAGACTCCATGGAGTTGCGCATCGGCAACTTTTCCGAAAGGAATTGAGACCCAGTGATGTTGGGAAGCTCCAAAGACTTGCGATTCCCAAGAAGTATGAAACATTGTACTTCCCTCAAATTCCTGAGACAGGTGAAGAGGAGGAAAAGAAAGGAGACGAGAATGATATTCAGTTGGAGTTCTATGATGAAGGCATGAGATCATGGAAATTTCGGTATTGTTATTGGAAGAGGTGCCAATGCTTTGTGCTCACCAAGGGCTGATAACGGTTTGTGAGGGAAAAGAGACTCAAAGCCAAAGATTTGTTGACGTTTTATGAGTGTGATATTATGGCAGAGAAGGAAGCTTTCTTTATGATCCATGCGGAGATTGTTGGAAACGTTGAAGTAATTGAAAGAGAGCAGGATGCAACAAAGGAAGAAGCTACTAGTAACCTTGACAGTGGCATCTATTTTGATTGCTCTATGCCATGTCTCAGTAATTATGGCCGTAGGCCGCTTTTTCAAATTGTTCTTGTTTTCTTCAAGTTACAGCATTAATCATCAGTTTTTTTAGTCAAATTATGAAAACTACCCTATATTTCTGTTCTGGTCATGGATTTATTTTTTTTATGAAGCAACCAAAGTCTTTTCACGTTATAAGTAAACTGCAATTGAGATGATGTTGTTGTTCGATAAAAAAATTGTTTTAGAAGCAATACAGTCAATATC
Source organism: Piper betle (assembly GCA_033002965.1). Classification (NCBI taxonomy): domain Eukaryota; kingdom Viridiplantae; phylum Streptophyta; class Magnoliopsida; order Piperales; family Piperaceae; genus Piper; species Piper betle. The sequence continues at coordinate 192,355 of JAURVB010006221.1, read as the reverse complement.
CCTGCTGGAGAAGAGCATACCAGAATGGTATCAGAGCAAGGCGAGAGAGATTGGAGTTTCGTCAACCAGAGAAGCAGTAATGGCGGAATCAGGAAAGCTCAAGATCAATTGTTATATGCCTTTAATAATATGTCTGCAAAGTTGAATTGTTACTGCAATCTAGAAGTGAAGTTAATAGAGCAAATATTGAGAATGTGATTTGAGTTTACCACCACATTTTGGGATTTCTGCAAACGATCAATTGCAGGAAAATGATGATCTGAACTCCTCTGAAGAAACACCAACTATCACAGAAAGGAAGGCAACAAAGAAAGTGGGATAGAACAGATAGGGAAGGTGTTCGCGAAAGTGCTAATGAGGGTTACATAAGAGGAATTCAGAGGAAGATTGCTTGAAAGGATACAAGATCAGTTTTCCTAGTTACGATGGCACTAAAGATCCCATTCCCTGGTTCAGCAGGGCAGAAAAATTCTTTAGATTGCACAGAATCAAAGATCATATGAGGGTGGAACTTGTTAGTTTTCATCTGGAAGAGGACGTCAAATTTGGTTCGACATGCTTCAAGAAGATCAAGGTATCCCTACATGGAAAAAACTAAAAGAAGCCATGAATCTGCAATTTGGTCCGTCTTGAGTAACCAAATTTTTATTGAGATCTTACTAGTTAAATGCAGGATTCATCAGTCAAGTAATAAACAACCAAATTCAATAGGTTGATCACAAGGGCAGGATATATGACGGAAAAGCAGAAAATGAGTAGTTATATTTGTGGTTTAAACCCTCACCTGCGAATGGAGATCAGGGCAAGAAAACCAGAAACGCTCTTAAGATGCACAAGGTTTGGCTAGGCATTTCGAACTCGGAGGAGATCTTGGTACTCGTTTCCAAGCATATTCGAAGCCAGCCAGATGGAGCATTGAAAGCAAATCGGGAATAACAACAGGGAGAGTGGGGCTGGCCAAAACAAGGGAGATACGTCAAACAATAGGAGAAAAGGATATGCGGTGAAGAGAGCAATGGCCAATGGAAGGAAATTCACGGTGAAAAGAGGCAGGATTATGCTTTAAATGTGACGAGGAATATGTGTCGGGGCATCAGTGCAAAAAGTTGTTCACAATTGATGTCATATGGGATGAACGGGATGAGGAACAGGAAGACAGTGATGAGGGAGATAATGAGTTGACCCCGGCCATATCTCTCAGTGCATTGACAGGAGCCGGCACTTTTGAAACCACAAGTGACGGTTGTTGAGTTAAATTCGGTCAGTTCCCTCAATTTTTTAAACACAAAGTTAGTTCACAAGTTGAAATTACATGTTCAAGCTAACAATAGATTAAATGTACAGGTAGCAAATGGAGAAAGGATGTGTTGTTTGGGAAAATGTGAAGCTATTAATTCGGAGTTACCAGGATATGAAACCATTTCAGATTTCTTTGTTCTTCAGTTGGCGGAATTTGACATGGTTTTGGGAATTCAAAGGTTGAAAACTCTAGGTTCGATAGTATAGAACTTCAAACCACTCAAAATGTCTTTCGTGCAAGACGTGAAAAATGTGGAGTTACAAGGTCAAATGGCTCCTCCAAACCAGCTGTGTGATAAGAGACAAATGTACCATTCTCTCGAGAAAAAGAAACAAGGACTACTCATGACTTTGCAGATAGCGAATAGTTCTAAAACAGATCAACAGGTTCAGTTCTTATCTCCAATTTAAGAAACACAATTGGAGAGGATTTTACACAAATTCGAGAAGGTCTTTTCAGTACCAAATGCTTTGCCTCCCAAGAGAACTCATGATCACCACATTCAACTTGAAGATGGGGCTCTACCTGTTGCAGTTAGACTTTATAGATATCCTACTTTCAGAAAAATAAAATAGAAAAACAAGTGAGAGAGCTATTGGCCAATGGAATAATTCAGCTAACAAGAAGTCCATATTCCTCTCTAGTATTGTTGGTCAAGGAGACGGAAGCCGGAGAATGTGCATCGAGTATAGGGCTCTAAACAAGGCTATAGATCCTTACTCCTCCCAAGCGTTTAACTTTGAAGGAATCTATGGTCTTTTAAAAGGTAATCTAAAATTCCTTTCTTCCAAAAAATTACTAAGCTTATAGACAATGAGCCTTGGTTAATTTGTGGAGATCTTACTTTGTCCAATATCCTGAATAAAAGTCAGGAGGAATTTGACAACACTCTCATCAGAGAAGACTGTTAAGTTTGTGAAATAATTCTGACCTTATTGATTTGGGATTTATAGGTAATAGTTTTACCAGGGCAAATCTTCAATATCGGCATGCTCGAATTGTTGCAAGACTTGATCGAGCTTGTGCTAATTCGGTATGGACCCCCCTCTTCCCCAAGATTAAAGTGTTTCATTTGCATCATGGTCTCTCAGATTACCTTCCCATTCTCATTGATTCTCACTCCTCCTCTGGAAGGGTTGGCCACCCCTTTAAATTTATTAATCATTGGGTCACCTCTGAAGAATTTATCTTGTTGATATCTAATAATTGGTCTGATTTTGGTTCAACCTCTCATCAATTGACATAAAAACTTTATCTCATTAAAGAAATCCCTCTCTAAATGGAATAAAGACAAGTTTGGTAATATTGATGCAAGAATTTAAGAGATTTAATCCTGTAGATCTATTAACTTGTGCAAACAAGACGGTTTCTCACTCCAGTCATGTGATAATATTTTATTGGAAGATCTTCTCATCAGGCAAGAAATATTATGGAAACAAAAAGCTCATGAAAATAACATTCGTTTTGGAGATCGAAACACTAAATTTTTTGATATGAAGGTGGAGAAAAATAAATGGAGGAACAAAATTCGCTCCTTGGTGTTAGATGATGGAAAACTCATTGATAAGGAAGAAGATATAGCTCAAGCCGTCATAAACTCTTCGGGTAGCGTGATGACATCTTTGGGTGCTATTAATTCCTCTCTAAGTTTTTCCCTATTTAATCCAATCATCACCTTTGAAGAAAACTTACTCCTCACCTCTATACCTACCTACGAAGAGATTACTGAGAGAAAACTTATGGCCGGTGGCGGGAGGCGGGGTGGCGCGGATTGGGCTGGGGCGGCGGCGATCGGCAAAGGAGAAGGATGGGTGGCACGTCGGGGAGAGGGAATGGGGGGGAAGAAATAGTAGGTGACATTCTCGTAATTAAAAGTTGACTCAAATCTAATTCAAATCAACTCCAAATAATTTTAAAAAAATCCAAATAAATATGAAAAAATATCATAAAATATAATATATATTGTAATATAAAAATGACATCAGCATGATATGTTTTATAACTAATAATTCACCGATTTTGACTAAGTTAAAATTCTTGTGTAGGACCGATTTAGACCGATTCAACTGAACCGATTTAAACCGTTTCGATCCGATTTTGTGACTTACTCGGAAACTGATTCGGACACTAATTCCGATTTTTGCAACTATGGTATTGTCTAATTCAGAAATGTATTTGCTCTACATCCTTCTCTATTAAGGTCAACGACTCCTCGTATGGTTCATTCATAACGTGTAGAGGAATTAGACAGGGAGACCTCTCTCGCTCTTGCTCTATATCCTTGCAGGTGCAGGACTATCTTGAATGATTGGGAAAGGTAAATCTGATGGTCTCATTCATGGAATTAAAATTGCAAAAGATGCTCCCACCATCACTCATCTTATGTTTGCGGATGATACACTTATTTGTCAGGGAGTTACAACATTTAAATCATATACTCTCTGATTTCTCACACTTGTCAGGCCTTATCATTAATTTCACCAAATCTTCTATCCTGCTCCCTCACAATTTGACTTCTGATTGAGGGTCTGTGCTCTCTAGTGTTCTAGGTCTAAAATCCATGGAGGAGGGGCTTCAGTGTTTGGGTTTTCTAATGTTCTGGGGCAAAAATAATATCAAGTTGTTCAACAGTTTGGTTGAAAAAATAAATAGCAATTTAAATAGTTGAAACTCTAGCCTCCTCTCTCAAGCAGGAAGAACTTACCTCATTAACTCCGCCTCTAATGTCATGGCCAACTACCTGATTAGCTTCTTTCGTATCCCCAGCTCTTCATTAAAAAGTAGAACAAAGTCAGACAAAATTCTGATGGAAGAAAAATTCTGCTCACTTTTGCAGACTTATTGCCTGGAACCAAATTTGTATACCGAGAAAGGATGGAGGGCTTGGCATTAAATCCTTAGTGCATATGAACCCTATTTCTCTGGCTAAAGTGGCCTGGAGAATTATAAGTAACCCTACCTCTCTCTTTGCTCAAACTTTAAAAGCTAAATATGAAAAAAAATAAAGGCTGGCGGCAACCAACGGTTCCGAAAAACTCTTCCTTTGGATGAAGAATCATCAATGAGGGCATTTCTATTTGGAAAAATAAGGTCTGTTGGTCTATATGTATGGTGATAAAGTAAGGATTGGAATGGACCCTTGGCTTCCAAATGCCCCTGACTTTATCCCTCGAATCAATCTTGGATTTGCACACCTAGTGATTGCCAAAGTTTCTTCCCTAGCTTTGGTCACAGGAGGATGGAATATACCACTTGTTAATGATGCATATTATTTTAACGGATACATGTTCTATACTTTCTCTTCTACTACCTTCTGTTAATTGCTCAGACAAACTAATGTGGTGTCCAACAGCTTCAGGAAAAATTTCAGTTAAATCATGCTATAACTATCTTCTCTCAAGATGGACATCTACTTTATCATTTGATTGGAGACCTTGGTGGAAGCTAAAATTACCTCAAAGACTGCTTCTCTTTTGTTGGAAAATTAGTCGAAATTGCCTCCTTACAAAGGACAATTTGATTAGGAGACATATTTCTCTAGATAATGATCAATGTCCTTTATGTTTAAATGCTTTTGAAACAGTAGTTCATATTTCCTGTTACTGTGAAGTCATCAGGACAGTTCTCTTTGCTGTAGCCAGAGTTAAACTTAAGGAATTGAATTGCTGCAGACCATTTGACATAATACTCCGTTGTCTTCGCAGTTCGTTTGCAATGAACAACCCAACCTTAGTTCTAAATTTCCTAGCTGTGGCTGATGATATTTGGAGACTCAGGGACAATTTAATTCACACAAGAGATGCTAATACTGATATACATGCTTTAATGTTCAGATCTCGCTCAAGAATTGCTTCTTATGAGCTAGTACTTACTACTGCTGATCCTTTTCAAGAATGTGCGCCTAAAATAAATAATTGCACCCAACCAACCAATAATAATTAATCGATGTTTATCTCTATTGATGGATGATTTGTAAATGGTGTGTCATGTTGGATATAATATGTGTTTGATGTTCAATCGTCTTGTCTTCATGCAGATGGAGGAATCGGCATGAGAGCCAGAAATTCCGAAGGCTCATGCTGATAGATGTAAAACTTTGTATAAACTCCTTAATGCTTCTATAAGACGGGTTAGCTGCGACATGAATATGGCTGCCCATTCAATGTGGCCTCAAAGGGTCTGTCTTCGTGTTTTGAATCCTTAGCTTAATGGACTTCTTTTGTTTAAACAAAAAATAATGGAATCTATAGGAAAAGTAATTTATTTTCATTTTCTTTCTCAAAATATATTTATATTTTTATCTCTTTTTCTTATTATCCAAACGTCAGTTAATAAAAAAATATTAGGTCTGAATCAAAATTCAAATGGCGGCAACAGTGATCATTGTAGCGGGGCTGCTGGGCCAACGCGAAATAAATACAACTTTAATTATTGGCCAAGTTGTCAGCTTGTTTTGTGTAGATTGGAAAAAACAAAAGAAAACTTATTTTGTGTAGCCAGCCAACAAAAGCTCTTTCACTGCCTTCCAACACATCAGAAATCGAGCGGTGAAATTCCACGCGAAGGATGGGTCCGGTGCCCAAGAGAAATATTATAGTTTATGTTTTTGAAGTGTCGTCGGTGGAGATTGACAGGGTATTACTTGTATTAAACCTGTTATGAAAAATTACATTAAAAATAATTATAAAAAAGAAGTTAAATAATTAATACAAAAAAAGTTGTATATTAATTTTACATATAAATACATATATTTATATAATAAAGTTTAAATTATATTAAATACATTTTTTATAAAAAATTTATATTAAATATAATTTTTATAAAAAAATCATATTATTTAAATCAAGTACTCAATATATAGTATTTAAAACCAAATCAGACTATTATATTATGAAATAATATTCGATATCTTAAAATTAAATTAAATTATATAAATATCAAATTCGGTCAAATTGGGCGGTGACCTAGGGACATGTTATTTAAGTCTATTTAGAAGGATTGATTCTAAATGGATCTGTCCAATCTTATTTTATATCTTACACACATTATAATTACATTTCTTTTTATTTCTCTTTGGTCCCAGATGGACTGGCACATGGCCCAGGTAGCGCCCTGGCCTATTTGGACCTCATTAAAAGAATGCCCACGGATGCTCGTAGATAGGTTTGCGTAAAACAAAATCCTACCGGACCGACCCGAACCAAAACTATCGGACTTGGTCCATCACCATATCAAGGTTCTGTCACCTTTAATCCTTTATGTTCAAGTCTTAAGAGATCAGGCCCAATTGTAAAACCCGATACTCGAGTCAGGGTTTTATAGTCGTTAGTCGGTCAGTTTGAACGTAGTTTGAGTTGGTTCAGCTTTCAGAACACGTGTGTGGGGCCGAGGCCGACCGTGCGCACGTGCTATGAGGGTTTATGTATACCCAAGTATCGATGATAGCGCCAGATACGCATCAGCAGACTGAGTTATCAGTAGATATGAGAGTACACTGTAAAACCCACGATTCGAGTTAGGGTTTTATATTTAGAACCGGTCGGGTTGACCGTTATTTTTGAGTTGAGTCAGTTTCAGGACACGTGTACCGAGCCGATGCCAGTCGCGTGTATGAGCTATGAGGGCCATGCGTACCCAAGTATATGATGATAACGTCATGAACACAGCAGAACAGAATGAGTTATCAGATATATGAGAGTATGCCAGTCATTTTTTTATTCTACATATATATATATAATGGATCGTAGAATTAGTTTTAGGCCGTTTATTGCGTTAGGATGCGTTACGGGCATTTCGGGTGGGTTGATAGTTCTAGAGCATATCATTATGATTTTTTTAGGTTGTTTGATTTTACGGGATTTTTCCCGATTTTTATGAATTTTTTTAGGATTTAATATGACCTAGTTATTATATTTGACTCGAGCCGGAGACGAGTCAAGTCTTAATTACAAGTTTGCCACCCAACCTTTCTTCTCCACGACGACCTTTTCTCCCCACGCCCAAACCCTCGTGCCACGCGGCCCCTGTTCGCCCGTCACCGCCACCGCTGTCGACGCCGCCCGGCCGTCGATCGACGCCGCCCAGCTCGGCGACGACGTCGCCCTGCCGCCCCGACCAGGCCCGGCCACCATCGGGCCGCCGCGACGCCAGAATCGCCACGTCTAGTGTCGCGGTTGCGTTTGGTCGCGTCGCCGATTCTGCCGCCGGCGACCGTCGTAGCCGTCATCCAATGGTCGCCTCAGCACCACCGACCACCCAGCGACCCTCCTCGACTGGAGCGGAGGCCGTCGCCGCCGTAGCCGGCCGGATCTAGCAACCACCACGGTCGGCCTCTGTTTTGCCGTTTTCCGGCGAGCCGCCGCCTCCATTGGCCACGCTGAGGTCATAGATGAGTCGGGGTCGCCGAGCCGGTTCCGAGGGTACCCAACACGACCCCTTTTCGACCAGTAGACGCCGCCGGCGATTGTCGCCGGAAAACCACCAGAATCCGCCGGAAAACCGCCAGTAGCTGCCGGAAAACCACCGAAAAATTGGAATTTCTGGAATTCGCTGGAATTCACCGGATCTTCCACGGGGCTCACCCAGTGGTGCCCGATCGAGCTTCGGACGCCGATGAGTGCCGAATTTAAGCTCCGAGACGCGCGACAGAACCCTAGCCGTCGCCGATTGCCGACGACGTGAGGTAATTACCTCCGATTGATTTATTTAAAATTGATGATAATTGTTAGCATAGCATGCTAGGGTTGATTAATTATCATGATGAATGTCAGATTATTAATGAAGTTACATGATGTGATTGATAGTGCATGGAGGATAAGTAGTCTAGTGAGATAAGTAAATATGAGCATGTTAATCGAGTATGACGTAACTTAGAAAAATAGTATAAAATTTGTATGAATAGGATGACTTAGAATTATTTTCACATCATGATTACTTGACTGTTGATGGATGTTATCCGTATTGTGTTGATTATATGACGAGTTTGATGCATCATTTAGTTAGCGGGCGTTAGTGTTTAGTTTTGATGTGTAGGTACGGAGTAGGAGCTCGCCGCCTAGGCGCGATGATACGCTTGGAGCTTCTACCAGGTCCGTTTAGGACTCGTCTCTGATTTACTCTTTCTATTGTATGTTTAATTATTGCCTGCAGGACGGGTTAAGTGGCGTTTTATCGGATCCCACTTAACTCGGGCCATTTAACCGAACATTTTCCGGATTAATAACCCCTCGAGGATGAGATCCCTCGAGGTTGATTTCGAAAACAAGATCCGCCAAAAGTTGCCTTCGGGCCTATTATATAACTCCCTACCCAAGCCTATATATATATATATATAGTTTTCGCATTTTTGTGAGACGAGAGATGGAGAAATCGACTGCATGTACCATGCAGAGGATGCCGTGACAGTCAAAGCGGGCTCTGGATTAGTGCCAGTGGACTGTTCCATTCCCGAGGGATCCTGACAACTCTGCGTTTGAGTTCCTCACACGCGGAGAACGTGGAGGTTTACGGGTACTGTTTAGTACAGCGCATGTCCGGACTTGTGGTTCAAAGGGTACTAAAGGCGACTGCCTGAGAGTACTCGGCCTTCGTGCTCAAGGCCAGGAGAAATATGGAGGTAAGGAGAGGGCTTAGGATAAAGTTTCACGAGAAGTACTGAAAAGAAGTGCTGAGAGTAGCACAGTACCAGCAGCAGATCAGTAAGTTCGGGATGCTACCGGGTCTGCAGCCCAGTGGCTCCTCAGTAGTGCCCTTCAGAGTGTTCACGTGGAGTACATGATGATTTCGTTCTTATGAGAGTTTGCTCTCATAGCCAGTTTGTTATAGTTATTTTCTTTTCGGACCAGTAACGCTTGTTACTGACATTTTTCCTATATATATGTAGGTGATCAGCACGAGATGGATGGGCCGGCCAGGACGGAGGAGCAATAAGGTCTTCTGCACACACACATTGGGTGATTGAATGTTTAATATTTTGTTTATGATGTTATTTTATAAACATGTTATGATTAAATATTTGAGGCATGACAATGACATGAAATGAAATGATCAGAGTAGCGCAGCAAAAGTGTGATGGGTTAGGACCCAAAGTTCAGAGAATGATGAATGTAGTAGATTAGAAGTTGTGTGAATGCTAGTGTTGCTATGCGTATATATGTTTGAATATATGATTTTGACAGGGTGGCCCCTAATTGTATTTTTACGGGAAATTCTGTCCATTTCGTTTTAGAATTTTTACTAATTTTGATTGTAATTGTGTTGGTGTGAAATTTTGGTTGCATGTCATCCATGTAGTATCATGTTAGGGTTTTATGCATTTAACCATGCATGACAAGTTGTATCTACATCTTAAGACGCCGAGATTGGATCCGCACGAGTTAGGTTCGGGTTAGCCAACCTAACCGGGGCCTATAACATGCCAGTTTGGTTCACGAGCGTGAACCGGATTTGGGGTGTTACATACACAGTTGATGATTTTATTTTTTTATGTTGTGACCGTAGAATTAGTTTAGGCCGAATAACGCATTAGGACGCGTTAGATGGTATTCGGGTGGGTTATTAGTTGTACGGCATGTCATTTGGATGTTGTGGTGTTTTATTTGATTTTATGGGATTTTTCCCAATTTTTCTAGATTTTTCTAGGATTTATTCCGAGTCCGTTATCATTCTTGACTCGAGCCGGTGTCGAGTCAAGTCTTATTTACAGCTTTGCCACCCCCTATACTTTTCATCTTCCTCCCCCAACCCACGTTTTCACCGCCGCCGCCCTTGAGACTTTGCCACCGCCGTCGACGCCGGACCGCCGCTGATCGATGCCGCCCAGCCCGGTCTTGTCGTCGCCTTGCCTCCTCGACCACGCCCAGCCACCGTCCAGCCGTCGCCACGCCAGAAATCGCCCTCGATTTCCTGCCGTTCTCGACGCGATTCCACCGCCGTCTGCACCGGATCGCCGCCGCCATGACGCCGGAGCTTCTCCCTCGACTTTCCCTACCTTTCCTCCTTGCTTAGCGCCGCCGTTGAGGCCGACCGTGGGTTTGATCGGAGCGGCATACCGCCCCGACCGCACTCGACGCCGCCGTCGGGGGCCATCGCCGCCGCGGTTGCCCTTGTCGTCACCACCGTTAGGTCCAGCTCACCGAGACGGTGCTAACCCCTACCTCCGATTGCCTCGCCGGAGCAGTCACCGGAAAACTACTGGAGCTGCCGGAAAACCGCTGACTCGCCTTCACCGCCTTCGTCCGTCGGCACCAATTTTAGCGCCGATCGCGAGGTGGTTCTTCCTTCCTTTTTGAATTATTACATACATGTGTGGTCATGGTAGCATATTAGAATTAATTGTATTAACTTCATGATTTTAGTTTAATTAATCATGATTATGATAAACCTGTTATGATTAGCGTAAATTGTGTTGTATGATGTAAATGCTTACTAATGAAATTGTTAGTAAACCGTTGAATAGTTAATTAAATGCTTGTTAACTAATTAATTTATGAATTTGGATGAATTAGGTTTTTCATGCTAGCATTAAGTTAAATAGATTAAATCGATTAAACCATTGTCATCTAATTGGAATAGGTATGCTTTGAAATTGGAATTAAAAGTGCTAGGTAATAAGTAACATATGAAATGATAAAATTATTAACTTGCTTGACAATTAGAGATGTAGGGTAATTGTCAAGATGATTGTCATGTTTGATTAGATTATTGTAATGCATGTGGATATATTAGTTATATAGGCGTGCATTATATATGTATGGGCGTTAGTAAATAGTTATGTTCATGTAGGTTCGTTGCAGGAGCTCGCCGTCTAGGCACGAGACTGCGCTTGGAGCTTCTGACAGGTCCGTTAGGACACGCTTATCAGGTTTTATCGCTCTACTCTGTCGGCGATTTGATTTATTGATCGTAGGACGTGTCAGGTGGATGATTTATTGGACCCCACCTAACACGGGTCATTTGGTCGATTGTTATCGGAATTAATAACCCTCGAGGATGAGATCCCTCGAGCTTATTTTCAAAAATGAGATCTACCTCAAGCTGCCTTCGGGCCTATTATAATAAATCTCGACCCAGCCCTATAAATAGTTTTATCGAGTTTTCAGTGAGACAAGAGAAGATGAGTCGACTGCACGTACCATGAGCGGATGTCGTGCCAGTCAAAGCGGGCTCTGGATTAGTGCCAGCGGACTGTTCCATTCCCGAGGGATCCTGACAACTCCGCGTTTGAGTTCCTCACACCTGGAGGACGTGGAGGTTTACGGGTACTGTTTAGTACAGCGCATGTCCAGACTTGTGGTTCAAAGGGTAGTAAAGGCGACTGCCTGAGAGTGCTCGGTCTACGTGCTCAAGGCCAGGAGTAATATGGAGGTTCGGAGAGGGCTTAGGATAAAAGTTTTACGAGAAGTACTGAAAAAGAAGTGTCGTGAGCGGCATAGTACCAGATAGATCAGGATGTTGTTGAGTCAGCTGCTCGACGGCTCCTTTGTAGTTGCCCTTATGAGAGTTCTTGAGGAAGATATATGATGGTTTGTTTTTCATGAGAGTTTGCTCTCATGTTCAAGTTTGATATTAGTTATTTCCAGACCAGTGACACCCGTTGCTGACGTTTTTCTACTATATGTAGGTGAGGATGATGATTGGTGTATGCCGGCCTCGACGAAGGAGTAGCGCTTGCATTGCACACACATACCTAGTGCCGCGCCGACTTTTGCGTAAGATATGATGTGATTGGCTTTTGTAGTAGATTTATATATTGGTATTTATGCATGTGTTTGTGCGGCTTGTATGCCATGTTTTAGAAATGCGTGGAAATGTTTTGAGAAAAGCTCTAATGATGTGCTATGCTGATATGAAAGGAACCAAATGAGCTCAGTATGAGATTGCAGGTGGGCTAGACCCAATTACAGTATGTATGGATGATTTGTTGCGATATAAATTATTGTTTTATATATACTATATTGTATCGTATTTTAACAGGTCGTCCCCTTATTGTACTTTTAGGGGAAGTTCTGTCTGTTTTATTCCAGGTTTTATGAATTTTGTTGGTATTTTGATTATTTTGGTGTGTAGTTATAATCATGGCATCCACGTAGTATCCTGTTAGGGTTTGCATCTCATTTATATATTGTTTACGCATTAGCGGCGTGCTCCATCTTGAGATGTCGAGAGGGTTATGTCGTAGCCGTTTAGGTTTTGGGTCAGCCAACTTAATCGGTTTACGAGTAGTTCGATCTTTTGTAACAGTTTCGGTCCGTGTTAAGAGTAAACCGGATTGGGGTGTTACACCAATATAGCCGGGCCTTGGAAAAAAAGAAAAGACAAATTTTATTTCCTAATTATTATAATTGATAATGCTTATAAAAAACCTCAAAGATATAATAGATTTTCTTGCACATGAAAGAAAATTATTACAAGAATTGATTGGGTTTATGCAGTTATGTATGAAAGTAGAAATATATATATTATCAGGTTGGCTTGGGTTCGAAACTAAATTTAATCCGGATAAGGAATCGATGGATGCATATATATATATATATATATATATATATATATGGAGTTTGGTAGGGCTAATTAATTTAGTCTAAGTCGGGACCAAACCCATCCCTACCAATAGTGCAAAACAACAAAAGTATTCAACCACAGACGTTGTAGTGGGAAGGATATGTTTTACAATTATTAATGAATGATAAGCTGTTTGCATATATTTTTTATGCACTAATCGATTTTTTTAAGGGGAACCTTTTTTTGTTAATTTTAAGTCTCAAAGCTTCAAGGAATACATACCGTATTGAAGTAATTTACGTGATTGATTTTATAGTAATTTCGGACAGGAAACACATACGTTTTTTTGTTTACTAAGAAAAAATTATTTGTTATCTAATTTGTGAATGCATAAAAAATGAAGAAATTGAGAAAAATAATATATATATACATTTTGTGCGGGTCTTCAATAAACGAAGTTTCAAAGAAAGATCGGTTGTAATATTTGCAGCCACCGTGTGGCACTTACGTAAAATGGGTGCCGATGTATCAGCATCGAAATAATAACGTATCTATCTCGCGGCAGTTGTTCCTCGTCCACCTTATGTTTACAAAGACGAGTCTGTGACCCCCATCGAAGCGATGCAAGGTATCTCACGTCTCACGGTACATCCCTCTAGAAGAGACATTTGGCCGCTTCTGGGGAGGATATATCTTATCGGAACAGATCAGTAGCTATATTTCAGTCACGTATCACCATCAAATCAAATTTGAGTATTGAATGCAATATCTCTCCCCAAATATCTCTTAAGAATTCATCGGAGGTATCCGATGACAATCAGTACTGTAACATGTAAGTTCACGTCATTCATGCCGGCCGGTCATACGTCATTGCACGTCTAAAAGTTGAGCTCTTCCGCTTCACTTGTCAGTACTAACCCCTCGAGCCCGACGTATAAACATGGCTTTTAATTCCTTGTTTGTTTCGCCATGTTAGCCTCGTCAAGTCTCTCTCTATCTTTAATTCGAACTTAAAAAAATTAAATAATATAAATATATTTAAATTTAAATTAAGTTCAAATATATAAAAAAATATTAGAATTAAATTTAAATATATATATTTAAAACTCGTTCGATTTCAAATTAAATTTAAATAAATTTCGAATTATTTAAATCAAATTTATTTACAAGTTAGAACTCGCTCACTCATTCACTACCTTTATCTATGTAGAAAGATCGGTGATAAATCCATCTCACCGTCTCCTCTTGCTTTAGATCCTATTTTTTTTATTTCTTTTCCCACAATCACAAGGCTATACTCTCTCCAGGGTCCCTTTGGCGCTTGGCCCAGGTACGACGTAGTAATGCACCCTGGCCTATTTGGATCTCATTACAAGAATACCCACAGATGCTTGTAGATAGGTTTGGATAAAACAGTCTCCTACCGGACCCGACCCGAACCAAAACTATCGGATTTGGTCCACCAAATCAGGTTTCCGTCACTTTTAAGCCTTTCTGTTCAAGGCTTAAGAGATCAGGCCCAATGTAGACCGGGCCTTGGAAAAAAAGAAAGATAAATTTTGTTTCCTAATTATTATAGTTTATAATGTTTATAGAAAACCTCAAAGATACGACTGATTTTCTTACACATGAAAGAACATTATTACAAGAATTAATAGGGTTTATGCAGTTATACATGAAAGTAGAAATATATATATTACAGGTTTGGCCTAGGTTCGAAACCAAATTTAATCCAGAAAAGGAATCGATGGACGCATGTATATTCATATATACGGAGTTAGGTAAGCTAATTAATTTGGTCCAAGTCAGGACCAAACCCATTCCGACCCGTTGTGCAAAACAACAAAAGTATTCAACCACCGACGTTTTAATGATAAGGATGTGTTTTACAATTACTAATGAATGATAAGCATGTAGCATATATTTTTTATGTACAAATCATTTTCTTCAAGGGGAACCTTTTTTTTCTTCATTTCAAGGCTCAAAGCTTCAAGGAACACCTAACAATATGATACCATATTGAAGTAATTGAATGTGATTGATTTTTTAGTAATTTAGGACAGGAAATATATCCGTTTTTTGTTTACTAAAAAATTTATTTGTTATTTAATTTGTGAATGCATAAAAAATGAAAAATTTGAGAAAAATAATATATATAAAATTTTTGGGTCTCGAACAGACGAAGTTTCAAAGAAAGATCGGTTGTAATATTTGCGGCCACCGTGTGGCACTTACGTAAAATGGGTGCCGATGTATCAGCATCGAACATAATAACGTATCTATCTCGTGGCAGTTGTTTCCTCGTCCACCTTATGTTTACAAAGACGAGCCTGTGATTCCCGCCGAAGCAATGCAAGGTATCTCACGTCTCACGGTACATCCCTCTAGACCAAGCATTTGGCCCCTTCTGGGGAGGATACTATCTTATCGGAACCAGATGGGTAGCTATATTTGTGTCACGTATCACCGTCAAATCAAATTTGAGTATTAAATGCAGTATCTCTCCCCAAATATTTCTTATGAATTCATTGGAGGTATCTAATGACAATCAGTAGTGTAACTATTCTAAGTTCACGTCTTTCATGCCGGCCGGTCATACGTCATTGCACGTCTGAGAGTTGAGCTCTTCCACTTCACTCAACAGTACTAACCCTTATATCAATAAATATGGCTTGTAGTCCTTGCTTGCTTTTCTATTTCGGTCTAGCTAAGTTTCTCTCATCTCAAGACTTCCGATAGTTAAGAGTGATCTTGTGAGTCGAGATAATGGCTTCGAAGAGGCTTGTGCTCTTTTTAGCCTTCTATCACTTCTCTTTACCACTATGGCGGCAAGAGAGCTTGCCGGGACAGCGAAAGAGGAGAGTAAAAGTGATTTAACTGTCTCGTGCATATTGTCTGTTAATTCTTTTAGTAGCCATGATCAGAAAACTAATTAATATGGCGTATATGGCCACTTATATGTGTGATATGTCACTGTACATAGTTTTTTCCATGTGATGATTCTGTATTAATTAATCATTAAGAGTAGGTTTAACATTCAAGTATCATGATACATCCATCTAAGTGTTCAGACTGCATTTTTTGTAACATATGTTGGTTGGGTGGTGTAGAGACGGCGGCTGTGAAGCCAGGCGTCTATGATTCGCAAGAAAGACATGGCGGTCGTGTCGGTGGCTATGGCGGCGGAGGTTACTGCGTCGGCTGTCACTACGGTGGCTTTGGTAGCTGCTACAGATGCTGTTACTACACCGGCTGCTGGTGTTGCGCAACAGCAGAGGAGGCTGCGCGTGTTAACGCCCTGGGCAAGCCTCAAAACTAGTTGAGAGAGCTCTCAAAACTATCTCTAGCTCGCATGCGTTATGAGTATATACTCTTATGATCTAAGAGCACTGCATGCTCTAGCGTCTTAATAATGAGTGCATAAGCAACTGGTTGGTTGCTTCACTCCGCCGTTATTGTATCAAAGTTGTGCGTCTACCCTTTGTTTGGAATCTCCTTTTTTCCCTCTTTCTATGGAGACGTAATGCACAGTTCCTCGGATTTAACTCTTTACAAGGGCTTGTTTTGTCGTTGGATCCCTCGACGAGGCTTTGCACAACATACATTTTGTTTCGACAAAAGTTGTTGGATGGGATTTATCTTTAATTTGAATGACGAGGAGTCACCTCAAATAATTACGACGCTAATTACGGTCAACAATTGAAACAAATGATCTCAATGTTCAGCTCATGTACGCCCTTGTATTCTCGTAAAGGCTGTAGCTTAGTTGACGCGTAGATGAGCGAGGCTAAATCTGATCGTAAGAAAACCGCCCCTTATCCCTAATTTTACAAGTTTTGGACGACGTATTTTATATTTTCTATGATTTTTTATTTAGAACAGAAGAAATCTGATTGCTGTTAATGTAGGTGGCACGAGAACGCCTCCTCCATCTCTAAAGAAACCGAGCTTCCATAGTTATATGTTCAACAAAAATAATAAAATTAATAAAAATAATAAAATTATGTTAATCTTAGTTAGATAGGATATATTTTAAAAATATCTTTAGCAGGGATTTATTAGGATATATTATATCAAGTGTTATATATGTATATAAATTATATTAGATAATGATGTTTGAAAAAAATTGTAATAATAAATTATTATTTTTTAATTTAGATTGTTGTAGGACTTGCTACACTAAATCCGAAGTTCTATATAATTCATTATATTTGGAACCCATTGAAATATTTTGAAGGGAACTCCAGCGATCACCACCTATTAACTATTTTGTCATTTTTTAATATTTTTTAAAAATTAAAAGAAAATAGGATTTGATATTCAAAAAGATTACCGAAACAAAAGTAGTTTCAGTAATTTTTTATTTAGAACCAGTGAAACCTGATTGGTTGTTAATTAGGTGGTACGTAAACCCCTCATCTGTAAAGAATCCGATGGACACTGCCAGCTAATATAGTAGTTCTCTTGGGCAAAAGAATAAAATTAATAAAATAATAAAATTATTCTATTCTTAATTGGATAGGATATTTTTTAAATATCTTGTTAACGGGTAGGGATTTGTTATATCAAATATTATATTTGTATAAATTATATTAATTAATGATGTTTACAAAAATTATAATGAATAAATAAATTTCTTCTTATTTAGATTGTTGTAACACTTTTCTTCACTAAATCCGTAGGCTTAGGTAATTCATTGTATTTGGGACCCATGAAAAATATTTCAAAGGGAACCGCACACGATTGCAACCTATATTAACTATTTTGCCAGTATTTTTAAAATTTTACAAAAATTGAAAGAAAATGATCAAGATTACTTAAACAAAAATAGTTTTGCTACCTAAGTAGATGATGAATAAATGCAGGAAAGCACGGTGTTAGAGCATGGCATTGAGGGGTTGTGGAGGTTGGGTGATAGCCAGGAATGCTGTGGACAATACATCAACAACTCCGTGGCGTTCATCGGTAGCGGTGCAGCGGCCAGCAACGGGTTAGGGAGGGAGGGTTTGGTGATAATTTTGTGAGTAAAAATTAACTCAATTCTAACTGAAGTTAAAAATAATAATTAATTTTTAATAAATTTAAAAAAATCTAAATTTTTTGAAAAAAATCTTATAAAATATAATATACATCATAATATCAAAATGATATATTTTATAAGTGATAGCCAACCCAAATTATTGTACAACACGTCCTAATGCATTATTTGGCATAAAATAATTTTATGATCAAATACATAAAAGAGAATATGTATTCATACAATAATATATTATAGTAATTTATTTCTTATTATTTTATTGACGTTATCATTATATAATCGGGTATACTTAACCCGCACGGCTCATAACACGCGGTTGACCTCGGTTCAACACAAAAGTCATGAAACTAACGACTTAAATCCACGATTAAGCCGATTAGTTCGTTAATATAAAATTTTGACTCAAGTCATAGATTGTACATGATATGGCAGATATGACAAATGTAATGAATAGATTAGTCGACACTAAATTTACGATGATAATTGTGATGATATAATAGAATTGATAGATAAAATAAATAGATAGGTCAAGACCCGTTTATATAAAAGATTTTGTTAATATCACTTAAAAATTAGATAATGTGATATATATATATATATATATTCATTTATTTATACATTGTTGTTTTGGTCGGTTGACCCTTTATATCACTTTTAAGAAAAACTTTATTTATTTATTTTAAATTTTATCGTGATTGCTTTTTAATGTAAATTGTTTGTAGTATAATTTATTTAGAATCATGTTAGGTTCCGAGTATCCTAGCAATATATGATAAAATTTATCTTTTATTTTAAGACGTCAATAATAAATCCTTTTAGATTATCTTCCCCAACTAATTTAATTGGGTGGCCTATAATATTCTGAAAGAGTTCAAGAGTTAACATGATTGTGGGTCATAGATTTATTCTTCTTTGATTGTTAATGTTTCTCTTTGTTAATACTTGCTGGAGCAAATCTTATGGTTGCAACACCCCACTAACTTCATGGTTGCATCTGATAGAGAAATATAATTTATTTTAAGCTACTTCATGCCAATTTCCATAGCCTAATATTAATAGATAAATTTTCTTTTTTTTTAAATACTCAATTGAAATCGATAAGAACGCTGTGGTTGTGAACAAATCGAGTCGAATTTAGCATCATTGTGCACCACTTTTTGAAGAGCATCAAGCTTGTCCCTTTCACTGGCCTTCATGTTTGAATATAGTCTCAACCCCACTATTCCCACCACTTTCGTTCATCATTAATCATTAATCATTCCCCTTACTTCTTTCCACCCTTCCCCAATCACTGTCCCTATACTTCCCTGATCCTTATTCGATTTGGATTTGGATTTGCCAGAGTGCGTGTATGGACCCTTGCTGCAATTCCCTCCCGATGTAATCGAGAAGTTGAAACTTCTGCAGCTATCTAAAAACAAAGAGGGTATTCAGTTGAAGAGATTATTGCTGCATGCGACATCCGCTATATCGGTAAGCTCCTCCCGGCCCCGTCTGCTGCTCAATCTACTATTATCTCGGCTATTCGAAAGCCTCCGGAGTATCCAAAAACCCGGTCATTAAGAAGAGATGCATTCACCGTTATCTTCTCAAGTTTGTCGAAGATTCGGATAACTATATTTTACAGTTCGTTATTTGCAGTTGAAGAATAGAATGATCACGTAGATTATGAGTGTTTCGTCCCTAGTTGTTTTTTATGTTGGATCCAAATTCATTGTATTAATGAAAGATATCTCTATGATTCTGCTGCTAAGTAATTATTTCAGAAGGTTAACCTTGAGGTGGTTTCTAGAGACGATGAACCTGCACTGTTTGTGGTGAATGGATTCATTCGTGATTATGTTAAAATCCCGTTGTCCTCTCCTTTAGGCTCCCTAGTCTTCAAGCTGAATGAGAGAGAACCTCGTTTAGGGCTTGATTGTTTATGAAAGAATTAAAATTTTATGCTTCTGCCTTAGAAGCGGCCGAGTTGGTCACCGTCTGAGTAATTGTTCTGATTACCATGAAAACCATCTTTCTGAGATAAAAGAAGAAGATGCGGTCAGTGAGAATGTTCATCTTTTTGGACCCTCGTTAAGAGAGAATTGGGTAAGAAGAATAGCACCGGTCCTAAATCTCTACAGTGGCCAAAGCCAATAGATTTAGTGGGTCTCAAGGATCCACTTAGGACTGATGACCCTACTATATATCCGCCAGGGTTCCCTCCACAACTGCTTCCTTATCCTTCACCTGCTGTGTCAGCACTTTTGGGTCATTCACCATCCTTCCCTCCTAGGATGAAAAGAGTTGGTAGGATTGTCAGGAAAATTTTGGAGACCTGTTGCCTGACTATGCCTTGCCCTCACCTCCTCGATCAGCCCAACGCTATGATATCCTTCGTAGTCTTGTCCCATCAATTCGGAGCAATGGTGAGGTAGAGGAAGACAGTTCTATTGGTCGTTTAAACAGAAACCTGATGCTGATAAAGGAAAGGAGCTAGTTTTAACCATGTCTATACAAGCAGAATTAAAAAGCTCCCTGAAGATATTCCTATCATTAACTTACTTTACAAGGCTTATCTAGTTATCTTTGATGGGGATGATGTTTTGCCGTCGGACAACAAGTGCAGGTGGCTAAAGGCTCTATCTGCGGACCAAATAGCCACATCTTCTAAAGGCTCTATCTGCGGACCAATAGCCACATCTTGGGATGATCCTATTTTAACAGATTTTCTATCATGGAGAGGCGTTCATGCTCCTCCAATGCTCCAACTTTGTAATACTGAACGTCAATTACTTGATGAGTCTGGACCCTCCACTAAGCACAATGACGGCAAATCCTCCTCTCCAACAAGGATCTGGGAACATGTTCACGATATCACTCCTATCCAGGTTTTGCTCTCTTCTTACCAATATCTTATAGCACATTTTTTATTTCCTGCTTCATAATGATTTTTATATCCTGGAACGTTAGTGGTTCCGGTAGGAAATATTTTCCTATAGAATTTCCTAGACTTATTCGGCTTAAAAAACCTGATATAATTTTCCTCTCTAAAACCAATTTTTTTGATAATTCCAGCGCTCCTCTGTTCTTCAATAGATGGTTTCATCATTATAATTTTTTCATCACTCCTAGTTTGGGTAGATCTGGAGGGCTCTTTTTGGCTTGGAAAAAAACCTATCTCTGTGTCTATTGTTAAGTCTGAACATCGTATCCTGTTTGCTCTCATTATAGATCCTTACTCCTCCCAAGCGTTTAGCTTTGGAGGAATCTATGGTCGCCTTAAAGATAATCTAAAATTCCTTTCTTTCAAAAAATTACTGAGCTTAGAGACAATGAACCTTGGTTAATTGTGGAGATCATAACTTTGTCCCATGTCCTGAATAAAAGTCAGGAGGAATTGGACACCACTCTCATCAGAGAAGACTGTTAAGTTTGTGAAATAATTCTGACCTTATTGATTTGGGATTTATAGGTAATAGATTTACCTGGGCAAATCTTCAATATGGGCATGCTCAAATTGTTGCAAGACTTGATCGAGCTTGTGCTAATTCGGTATGGACCTCCCTCTTCCCCAAGATTAAAGTGTTTCATTTGCATCATGGCCTCTCAGATTATCTTCCCATTCTCATTGATTCTCACTCCTCCTCTAGAAAGGTTGGCCAGCCCTTTAGATTTATTAATCATTGGGTCACCTCTGAAGAATTTATCTTGTTGATATCTAATGATTGATCTGACTTTGGTTCACCTCTCATCAATTGACATAAAAATTCTAACTCATTGAAGAAATCTCTCTCTAAATGGAATAAAGACAAATTTGGTAATATTGATGCATGAATTTAAGAGAGTTAATCCCGTAGATCTATTAACTTGTGCAAACAAGATGGTTTCTCACTCCAGTCAAGTGATAATATTTAATTAGAAAATCTTCTCATCAGGCAAGAAATGTTATGGAAACAAAAAGCCCATGAAAATAACATTCTTCTTGGAGATCGAAACACTAGATTTTTTCATATGAAGGTGGAGAAAAATATATGGAGGAACAAAATTCACTTCTTGGTGTTAGATGGTGGATAAGTCATTGATAAGGAAGAAGATATAGCTCAAGCCGTCATAAACTCTTGGGGTAGTGTGATCATATCTTTGGGCACTATTAATTCCTCAGTAAGTTTTCCCCTATTTAATCCAATCATCACCTTTGAAGAAAACTTATTCCTCACCTCTATACCTACCTATGAAGACATTACTGATATTATCATCTATTTGAACTCGTGGCAAGCACCAGGACCTGATGGCCTCAATGGAAAATTCTTTATGGGATATTATTTCATCTGATGCGGTGCGACTTATTCAATCATTTTTCTCCAGTGGGATTAATCTTTCTGAGATAAATAAAACCATGCTCCTCACAATCCCTAAATTTGTTGGAGCAAAAAAAAACCTCTGACTTTCATTCGATTAGCATCTATAATGAAATATACAAAATCTTAGCTAAACTCTTGGTTAAGAGGCTTAAGTTTGTCCTCTTAAAGTGCATTGGTCAGGAACAATCTGTTTTCTTAAGGGCCGCCAAATAATTGATCATGTTATCATTGCTCTTGAATGCTTTAAAGCCTATAAGGACGAAAAAGGGTAGGGATGGATGGTGTGCTATGAAATTGGATATTTCTAAGGCTTTTGATAGACTAAAATGGAATTATATCTTAAGCATTATGTGTGGTCTTGGCTTCTCAGACCTCTGGTGTTGTCTAATTCAGAAATGTATTTGCTCTACATCCTTCACTATTATGATCAATGGCTGCTCATATGGTTCATTCATAACATGCAGAGGAATTAGACAGGGAGACCCTCTCTTGCCCTTGCTCTTTATCCTTGCAGGTGGAGGACAATGTTGAATGATTAGGAAAGGTGAATCTGATGGTCTCATTCATGGAATTAAAATTGCAAAAGAAGCTCCCACCATCACTCATCTTATGTTTGCGGATGATACTATTATTTTGTATAAAACAAACAAGGAGTTACAACATTTAAATCATGTACTCTCTGATTTCTCACACTTGTCAGGCCCTATCATTAATTTCACCAAATCTTCTATCCTGCTCCCTCACAATTTGGGTCTGTGCTCTCTAGCGTTCTAGGTCTAAAATTGAGTTGGGATTTAAGTATTTGGGTTTTCTAATTTTCTGGGGCCAAAATAGAGTCAAGTGGTTCAACAATTTGGTTGAAAAAATAAATAGCAAGTCAAACAGTTAAAACTTTAGCATCCTCTCTCTTGCATTAAGAACTTGCCCCATTAACTCCGCCTCTAATGTCATGGCCAACGACCTGATGAGCTTCTTTCGTATCCCCAGCTCTATTTATTAAAAAAATAGAACAAAGTCGGACAACATTCTGGTGGGGAAAAATTCTACTCACTTTTGCAGACTTGTTGCCTGGAACCAAATTTGTTTACCAAAGGCATTAAATCCTTACCGCATAAGAAGGCTTTTTTCTCGCTAATGTGGCCTGAAGAGTTATAACCTTTAAAAGCTCAATATGATAAAAATA
The DNA here is from genome assembly GCA_033002965.1 of Piper betle. Lineage (NCBI taxonomy): Eukaryota > Viridiplantae > Streptophyta > Magnoliopsida > Piperales > Piperaceae > Piper > Piper betle. The sequence continues at coordinate 168,992 of JAURVB010006221.1, read as the reverse complement.
AAGGCTGGTGGCAACCAACGGTTCCGAAAAACTCTTCCTTTAGATTAAGAATAATCAAAGTGGGCATTTCTATTTTGGAAAAAACGGTCTGTTGTTCTATATGCAATGGTGAAAAATTAAGGATTGGAATGGACCCGTGGCTGCCAAATCCCCTGACTTTATCCCTAGAATCAATCTTGGATTTGCACACCTAGCGACTGCCAAAGTTTCTTGCCTAGCTTTGGTCACAGGAGGATGGAATATACACCATGTTAATGATGCATTTATTTCAACGGATGCATGTTCTACACTTTCTCTTCTACCACCTTCTGGTAATTGCTCAGACGAGCTAATGTAGTGTCCAACAGCTTCAGGAAAAATTTCAGTGAAATCATGCTATAACTATCTTCCCTCAAGATGGACATCTACTTTATCATTTGATTGGAGGGAGACCTTGGTGGAAGCTAAAATTACCTCAAAGACTGCTTCTCTTTTGGTGGAAAATTGGTAGAAATTGGCTCCTTACAAAGGACAATTTTATTTGGAGACATTTCTCTAGATAATGATCAATGCCCTTCATGTTTAAATGCTTTTGAAACAGTACTTCATCTGTTCTCTTACTGTGAAGTCATCTGGACAGTTCTGCTTTTCAAGAACTTACTACTGCTGATCCTTTTCAAGAATGTGCGCCTAACATAAATAATTGCATCCATCCAACCAATCATAATCAATCCATGTTTATCTCTTTTGATGGATGATTTTAAATGGTGTGTCATCTTGGGGATTATTTGTCTTTGATGTTCAATCCTCTTGTCTTCATGCAGATGGAGGAACCGGCATGAGAGCCAGAAATTCCGAAGAATCAGAACTAAGAGCCTTTCAAAAGGCTCTAGATTATGCTTCTCACGCATGTTATGACTCAATCGTCTTCATATCTGATTCCCAGAATACTATTAACTTCATTTTGGGAAAGGAAGATTGAATGGTATGAGAAAAGTTTGCTCTTGCTGACAGATGTAAAACTTTGTATAAACTCCTTAATGCTTACTATAAGACGGGTTAGCTACGACATGAATATGCTGCCCACCTAGAGGCCTCAAAGGGTCTGTCTTTGTATTTTGAATCCATAGCTTAATGGACTTACTTTTGTTTTAACAAAAAAAAAAGAAATCTATTAGAAAACAAAAAAAATGAAGTCTATATGAAAACTAATTTATTTTCATTTCTTTCTCAAAATATATTTATATTTATATTTCCTTCTCTTATTATCCAAACATCAGATAATAAAAAAAATATTATGTCTAAAACAAAAGTCAAATGGCGGCAACTTTGCGGCAGGCGTGCTGGGCCAATGAGAAATAAATACTGTCTTTAAATGTTGGCCAAGTTGCCAACTTGTTTTGTGTAAGTTTGAAAAATAAAAAAGAAACAGAAGCTCTTTCACTACCTTTCAAAACATAAAAAATAGTGTTGGAATTACACAAAAAGAATGGGTCTGGTGCCCAAAATAAATATTGTATTCTAAGTTACTGAAGTCTCCTCTCCCTCCAGCTACACCTAGAAATACTAATCGGTCGAGTTTGATTAGGTATAATTAATATTAAATTTATTAATTACCTTAAATTTAATATCAAATTCGATCATTTATTGTTTAATTTTTTATTACCTAAATTCAACCTGAACTTATTTAGCAAACTCAAATTTTACTATTTAAAATGCAATTATTTTATAAAAATTAAATTAATTGACAATTTGAAAAATTAAGTTAAAGATAGTTATTTAAAAAAAAGAGGGTAAAAGACTAATATAAAAAAATTAAAACATATTAATTATATATATATCTTTATAATAAAGTCTAAATTATATTAAATATAATTTTTATCAAAAAAATTACAGAAATTAGGTACTTGGTACCCGGTATCTTAAACAAAGCATAATTATTATAAAATAATACTCGATATCTAGAAACTAAACCCAATTATATAAATATCAAACTCGGTCGTGTTGGACGGGTTGGCTTCTGCGCTTCAGAGAAGACCTTGTGACTTGCTATTTATGTTTCTCTAGAAAGATTGATACTAAATTGATCTAACTATCCAATCTTATTTTTTATCTTACCCACTTTATAATCATATTTCTTCTTATTTTATTTCCCACCAACGTTATACTCAACTATTGGATTTGGTACATCACCAAATCAGGTTTAGGTCACTTTTAATCCTCTCTATTCAAGTCGTAAGAGATCCGGCCCAATATAGACCAGGCTTTAGAAAAAAGAAAAGATAAATTTTGTTTCCCAATTATTATAATTTATAATGCTTATAAAGAACCTCAGAGATAAAACAGATTTTCTTGCACAAGAAGTAAAATTACCGTAATAATTAATAGGGTTTATGCATTTATGCATAAAAGTAAAAATATAAGTATTACAGGTTTGGTTTGGGATGGAAACCAAATTTAATCCAGTTAATGAATCGATGGACGCATGTATATTCGTATGTATGGAGTTCGGTTGCGCTAATTAATTTGGTCCAAGTCGGGACCAAACTCATCCCGATCGGCAGTGCAAAACAACATAAGTATTCAACCACGGTCATTGAAGTGGCAAGAATACGTTTTACAATTACTAATGAATGATAAACTTGTTGCATGTATTTTTTATGTACTAATCGTTTTCTTCAAGAAGAACTTTTTTCTTAATTTCAAGGCTCAAAACTTCAAGGAATACCTTTTTTCTTAATTACAAACGAAGTTTCAAAGAAAGATCGGTTGTAATATTTGCAACCACCGTGTGGCACATACGTAAAATGAGTGCCGATATACCAGCATCGAACATAATAACGTATCTATGGCGTGCCAGCTGTGTCCTTGTACACCTCATGTTTACAAAGACGAGTCTGTGATCCCCATCGAAGCAATGCAAGATATCTTACGTCTCAAGGTACATCGCTCCAGACGTTACACAGACATTTAGCCCGTTCTGCGCAGGATACATCTTATCGGAACCAGATCAGTAGCTATAGTTCTGTCATGTATCGCCATCAAATAAATTGGAGCATTGAATGCAGGCTCGCTCCCCAAATATCTCCTTGGAGGTATCCAATGACAATCATGCAAGTTCACGTCTTTCATGCCGGCCGGTCACACGTCATTGCACGTCTAAGAATTTAACTCCTCCCAGTTCACTAATCAGTAGTAACCCCTCGGGCCCGAAATATATCTATAAATATGGATTCTAGTTCCTGCTTGTTTCACCACCTAAGCCTAGCTAAGTCTCTCCCATCTCAAGACTTTCGATAGTGAAGAGTGATCTTGTGAGTCGAGATAATGGCTTCGAAGAGGCTTCTCCTCTTTTTGGCCTTCTTTTGGTCTCTTCACTTCTCGTTACCACTATGGCGGCAAGAGAGCTTGCCGAGACTGCGAAAGAGGAGACTAAAGGTGATTAACTGTCTCCGTGCGTATTGTCTATTAATTCCTTTACTAGCATGCAGAACCCTTAGATCATAAGAGTATATGCCCATAACGCATACGGGCTAGACATAGTTTTGAGAGCTCTCTTAATTTGTTTTGAGGCTTGCCCATGATCAGAAAGACTAATCAATATTACGTATATGGCCACTTACATGTTTGATATGTCACTGTACATGGCTTTTTCCATGTTATGATTCTTGTTTTAATTAATCATTAATCGTAGGTTTAACGTCTAAGTATCATGCTAAATATCTTAGTGTTCATACCGCATTTTTGTAACATATATTGGTTGCGTACTGTAGAGGCGGCGGCTGTGAAGCCAGACAGCTATGATACGCAATATTATGGCGGAGGCGGCGGTTACCATGGAGGCGGCGGTTACCATGGAGGCGGCGGTTACCATGGAGGCGGCGGTGGTCACTGTCGCGGCGGTTACTGTGGCGGCGGTGGCCACTATGGTGGCGGTGGTGGCTGCCACAGATGCTGTTACTACGGTAGGTGCAGGTGTTGCGCAACGGCAGAGGAGGCTGCGCGTGTTAACGCCCTGGATAAGCCTCAAAACTAATTAAGAGAGCTCTCAAAAAGATCTCTAGCCGGCGTGCGTTATGAGTATATATACTCTTGTATGATCTAAGAGTTCTGCTTGCTCTAGCGTCTTAATAATGCGTGCATAAGCAACTGGTTGGTTGCTTTACACCAACATTATTGTATCAAAGCTATGTGTCTATCCTTCTGTTTGGAATCTCCTTCGTTTTGCCCTCTTTCCGTGGAGCCATAATTCACAGTACCTCGAAATTAACTCTTTACAAGGGCTTGTTTTGTCGTTTGATCCCTCGACGAGGCTTTGCACAACGTACGTTATGCTTCGACAAAGCTAATTGGATGGGATTTATCTTTAATTTGAAGGACGAGGAATCACTTCAAATAACTACGACGCTAATTCGGTCAACCTTTGAAACAAATGTTCTCAGTGTTTAGTTTATGTAGACGCTCGTATTTTCATAGGTGAACAAAGCCAAGTCTGATCGTAAGAAAACCGCCCCTACTTATCCCTAATTTTACAAATTTTGGAGGACATATTTTATAATTTCTGTGATATATTATTTAGAACCTGAGAAATCTGATTGGCTGTTAATGTGGGTGGTACCGGAACCCCTCTATCTCTGACGAATCCGATGGGCACTGCCAGCTACCATAGAAGCCCCGTCGGCAAAAAAATAAAAAAAATAAAAAATAAAATAATAAAAATATATTATTCCTAGATAGATAGGATACATTTCTAAAATATCCCGCTGACGTGTAGAGATTTATTATATCACGTGTTATATTTGTATAAATTATATTAATTAATGATGTTTAAAAAATATATAATAATTGAATTAATCTCTTCTGATTTAGATTGTGGTAACACTTTATGCTAAATCCTTGGCCCCGGGTAATTTATTATATTTGAAACCCATGAAAATATTTTAAAAGGAACCGCACGGTTGCCACCTATTAACAAAAATTAAAACAAAATAGGATATGATATTAACAAAAGATTACTGAAACGAAAATTGTTTTGCCACCAAATTTAGTGGCGATGAGCACGGTGGTCTCTGATCAAAGGCGATAAATTAACATGTAAAGAATAAAAAATAATATCATGATAGCTTATTTTAAATGATTAATTTATCAGTTTATTTTGTATGTTTGATATACGAATATAGTTTATAGTTTATTGCAGTAAGTCGTTATTAAAAGCCTACTTGCCGTTGATTATAAAATTCATCGCTATATCATTTATGTATACCATCACTTTAATGCAATATTTAAGTTCTTGTTGGGTACCTTTTTTTAGTAAAATAGAATCTAACTTAAATTAAATATACACACTTAGTTATAAATTAGATGAATTTTTTGAGCCTGAATTTCCAGAGGCCGGAGAAGTTTAAAGGTTATGTGCTAAAAACGTGAAAGAGGAAGGAGAACAAAGAGGATAACCTTTAAGAATATGGATACTTCTTACAAGTTGATATTTTTCTTGTAATAATACCTAAAAATAGTACATATTTATGGAACATGAAGATTTGTTTCTACATTTTTATAACATTTGCATCTTTATCATAGTTTTAGAACATATTTTTTATTTTAAAAAATTGATCTTCAAGTCGACTCTACTTCGTAGCTTGTCAAACCAACTCCGCTCATGATTCATGATATATTACCTGGCATTGATTAAATCCCAAGTCATGTTATATAAGTTATTAAAATATATTATTTTTCTTTAGAATAACTAAATTGATATTTTAAAGCAATGTAAATCATGTAATTATCAATTTTAAGTATTAAAAGTGTAATATGTACTAATATACTCTTATTAATAAAAGTGAAACTCAATATTGGCTTGAGATTAAAAGTATGAAGGAAAATCAGTCAATCGAAATATAAGAAAAGTCTAAAAAAAAGAGTAACTGGTTTAAATTTTGTTAACCTTTTTTTAAATAATAAAAATATCTTTTGTAGTAAAAGATCGCGAGTTCAAACCCAATTAATCTTAATTTTTAACTTCATATTAATAAGAGTCTATCAATTATCTTAAAAAATTATTATAAAAAATTAAATAATTATAATTTATTTTTTATTTAAATATATTATATCTTTAAAGTCTTGAAAAAATATATAATAAAAATAAATAAGTACAATTCATATTTTTTATTTAAATATGATATATCTTTAAATCAATCAAAATTTATATATAAGATGTTAAATTATTATACTATATCTCATTATTCGATGAGGGTTTATTTACAAAATAAAAATTTATTCGATATAGGCCGCGGATGTCACGATATCTTGTCTAATTTCATATAATTTTTTATTTATATAATTAAAATTTAATATAAATGATTCTCGGTTGAGTCGACTCCCTGACATTTTGATTCGAGTCTCAGTTTTGAGTTTTTACAATATGGTCTTGATAACTCCCAAAAGTTCTACAACTACATATGAATCCCTACTCTAGCTAAAATTATATGATTGGACCATTTTATGGTTATGTATAACATTTTATTATGTTTTATCGATCGATTTTTAATAGAGTAATATGCCGAATATATTACAGGGTTCTAAATTTCTTCTTTTGGACTATAATAAAAATTGAGATTGTATGTCATTAACAAAGTTAAAATATCAGCAATACGTAAATCTAGTCATTCATTGAAATGCACATGCTACCTAAATTTGTCCTTATCACCCAGCTGTCGTTGTTATAATGCAATGGTTCATATTGAACGTAATTCACATAAAATATATGTAACAAAATTCAAATTTTAGAAACCCTGTTTTATGATGTATACCTGTTTTTTTATTTTTGTACTTCGATTTTTTCTTTTTGACATCAAGTGCTATTATTATCTTACACTCTCACACTAATCGCATTGATACAACTAAATTTAATAGCTTGCATATCTTTGTTTCGTATAGCATTTAACAAATTGTTTGGTGTAGAATGACCACTATGTTTGTGTAGAGACAAAAAAGAAGAATATTTGATTGTCCAGCTACAAGTACATATATATTTGTAAAAAATATAAAGTAAACTAATGTGTTCCCTCGGATGATTAATGGTAAGAGCGCGTATGGATTGATTATATAGTACTAGGGCAAATGTGGTGTTATTTTTAGTGTTTAAAAAAACAATTCTGACGAATGTTAATTAGCTTTGAAGCGATAAGGAGTAATTTTGGGTGTTAAGTCGATGGTAATATTGAATGCCCGAAAAATTCGAATCGACTTAAAGGCCGTCTGTCTAATATCAGCTTTTTGCACTTATATAGGATAAATAAATATTATATCGAAAAAATATTATATTGGGAACTACTCGCACTGTATTACTTAGTTATTCACCGGCTCCACAGTGTTCGTTTCATTTATTGTGAGACACATGCACATGCATGAGAGATAACAAACAAATACAACCTTCAATCTGATTTCATCTAATGATCTTAACTGAACAGGTAATTGATCTGGCTAGTTGTATTTCAGATTATACAATTGTCCCTACCACGTGATGTTGAAAAAATTGTCCCTTTTGAATGTGTCTAGTCGATGCTGCTCAAAAAGCTTGGCAATTTTCCACGGCATAAATGATAGCCACGGATCCCAACTAAAATTTGTTATAGCACAGCATGTAGACATATTCCATATTTATATATATTATATTTTGACATTTTTTATATTTTGTTTTTTCCTAAACTTACTATATACTGTTCACGTAGTATAGTCATAATCGTTAAAAACATCGAAAGAAACATATTTGATTTTTATCTACTTTAAGAAATTTGATTCTTCTTCTACCGCCTAGGTCGAAATCTGTGGGTGGCATCTTTTATATTAATTTGATTTGACATGTAATGGAGTGGTGTCGCTCTTGCACGTCATGGATTCGACTCGACTTAGAATCGCCTTCCTCTTAGTTATTTTTTGAATTTTTAATTATATAAATAAATAATTATATATAATTAGTATATATTTTTCTTTTAATATTTCAAATTGATAAATATATAATTTATATTACTTAAAAATATTAGTTTAATTAATTTATTAAAAAAATAATATATTTTTATAAATTTTATGATTTGATTCAAAGAGTTAATTATCAAATCTCTCGTTAAAGAGTTTAACTTGTCAAATTACGAAGTTGAGTCGGCTTAAAAGTATTTTTTACTCAAAAAAAATATTAAAACTATCCATCTCAACAATTGACTGAGGCTAACATCCAATAAATATTTTTGTTTTATATGTGTACACAGATCCAAGGAAAATTACCGGCTCTTAATGGTTGTCTCACTTAATTATAAATGTTATAATCATTCATCACAAACAACTGATCCATTTACATTTCAAGTTCCAAATACTTGATAGTTTATAATATAATCAATTTTTCGTGAGGAAGACAGGGATATCTCAATAGGCTGAGAGAACGGGGAAGTGTCACAATATTTAAGTTTAGGTCTTAATCCAAAAATATTGTTGTTAAGGACTACTTATTTTGTTTGTGCATAATTAAGAGTAATTATTACCTTATCGCCCAAGATCTACTTTTTTTATGTTCACGTAAATAAAGTGTTAATAATTTTTAGACACAGTAACTCCATTATAATTAAGTCTGTCATTAATACTGTCATTTTCATTAATTAAGAAAGGTCACATAAACACGAACCATAGAATAGCTACAGTGCTTCTCTTTGATAGTGCATATATAACTTTGAAAATATAATTTCAAGTTAAGCTAATTTTCTTTTTATAAAGGTAACACATAGCTCGAAACTAAGTTCATTCAATTACCCATATTACAATTATAAATAATATGATTCTTTAAAACTTAGAGTTTTAATTTATCTATTAACCAAACATAATGAGATTTAATTCATTATTAAATTAATTAATAATCTTACACATAGTTCAGGTACAACAACCATTTTATATATAAAATAGTTTTTCTTATCTGTTTTTGAAATTTTTTGAAGGATGAAATTGTACATAATTATATAAAATAAAATATACAAATTATCAATAATGTCCTCATATTTCATAAGGGGATATTGTGAAAATATATTATTAAAAAATTACTCATTATCATCTACTACCAATTACGTAAGCCCTCTGAACGTATAATTACCGTCTATAACATAGGTTAAATAATGGCAAGATCTAGATTAAGAACTCTATTACTATCATTAAGGTTTGAATCCTAGAGCTTTTTCAATCCTAGAGCTTAAAAAAAGTATTCCCTTAATCGTAATTGGCACAAGAGGCAAAACTTTTTCATAATTAAAAAGCTGACTTTTTCCAAAGCATATAAGTAAAAAAATGTTTGTAACCACGAAAAAGAAACGCTCAACTACAGAATAATTACGAATAATCTTGGGACTTAAAATACTGGAATTGTTTGACAAAAGGCAAGAAAATTTTCTCCGGGTGCCTTTGTAACGATTCGGAAATAGTTGCAATGAACGTATTAGAAAAACAATTAAAAGTTCTACCAACCCTCTTGTTATTTATGTAAATTATCATCCCCAACATATTTAATAGCAGAGTTGGTGATTAGTTGCAGTAAGAAGCGATTTTCTACGTCAGTGGAGACGAAAAGTCTAAAACAAGAGAAATTTATGTTCTGTTTCTCTCAATTAGATTAAATGAAAGGACGCAAGCCTTCAGACGAAAACGAAGGCCTTTCACTCGTGTCCTTGTTAAACAGCCTGCATACGTTGACTCATGTCTGCAGATTTGATCTGATATATCCAACTCAGTAGCTAGGTGGCAATCTTGACTATTCTATCATGCTCGATTGTTATCTCCACAAAATCTTGTCCAGTTGGTAGTCGGTGCTAATTAGAATGATAATGAGATGCGGAAAATTGTAGTAAGATGTTAGCCGTTTTGATTCACTTATCGTGCATGAATATTGTCGATTAAAATTATATAGTCCCAACTTAGATATATTTTCTCTCACAATTTAAGTGCAGATTTATGTATATCTTACAAACAATAATTCATTTGCTAATATTCATGTGTTGTGGGTAATTAATTAATTAATTACTTGTAAATATACAATTCATGTGCTGTGGCTCATCATTATTTAATGAAGCAGCCATCTGGCTTTCACATGCACTCTTTTGGAGAAAAATAGTATTTATTTAGTGTTTTTTTTTTGTATGTGGGAATGATATAACTGGGTTGAAGTGAAACAAAAATGAAATCTGCCATCGTTCAACAGAAATAACAACAGAGTAGTACATTATATTTTCACAGAACGGGAAATAATTAATCATTGGCATGAACTGCAAGTAGTCGATACTCACTCTAGGACCACGACTAAACTGAAATTTAAATTATGGATACAAATGCATTCGCATGCAGTACCTGTTCTACTAGTGCTGGTTGGTGATCATACGTTTCCATCTTCTTCGTTTTTCGAGCTCGTACCAGTCTACAAGTAAAAAATGCGCGCTTTTTGTCTTTTGATTAAGAGTAAAACAAGTGCTACCATTTAAAAAAATTGATAGCTATTTAATTACTACAAGTAAATGACGGGCGTACAGTATCCTAGTATTCTAATCATGCGGATCAAAACACGGCACAGATTGCGGTTTGAGTTTCGATATGTTAAATAAGATGAGTAAAACATATAAGCCGAGGACTAAGAAGCAAGCTGCAAAAGCAGGCACATAACACGTGACAAGGTTGGTGTAATAAAATTAACGTGGCACAATCTTAGCCGTGTGTGGTTTTTGCGTGCACTGATAATTGATGCAATTATTTGTGGTGGTGAACTTTTTTTCATGGAAATATTGATGGATGACAATGCAATTATTTGGTGGTGAACTTTTACTTGTACTTGAATATATATTTGGGCTACATGAAAATATGAAAACGTAAATGCATGCGTCACTGCCTACGTTTCGGAGGTGAATTGGCCAGTCAAAGCGAGAGTACATTGTGGCCCACCATTGTCCCCGAAGGATGAGAATCAGGAACATTTTGATTAATTTATTTTTGAACCTCTCTTCAAATTTCTGCCTTCAAAAATGACACATAGGCTTAACCATGACACTACTGACGCCTATAAATAGAGCCAGATAGCTCTTCACTTATATACAATCTCCCACTTTGCTTAGTGAGTTCCTTGTACTTCGAACCAAGGGAAAAATGAATGCAAGGACTGCTCTTGCTTTGGGCCTTCTATTGGCCGTTGTTTTTCTAGTCTCCTCTGAGGTTGCCGAGGCCACCGAGAAGAGTGTCGAAGGTGAAATTTACTCGTCAGGACCAGCTAGCTATCTATCTCTTATATGCGATTATATATACATATATTTCAGAATTGATATTGCCGATCGAGTAAGAAATAATTAATAATATATTACGAACAAAGATGTTTAGTTAATATTGATCAAATTTGTTATACATAGTAGCTCGGCAACCAATTTTTATCAGCTTTTAGACTTGTCTCTGAGTTGGCGCTCGATGTATACACATATTTCTTTTACGACGTATATACAATATGTATGGTGGTCTGTGGTTCTAATTAATTACTTCGATGAATTGTAAATGCAGTGGATCCAGCGGTAGAGACCGAGAACTACGGAAAAGGCGGTGGATACGGCGGTGGCGGCAAAGGATATGGCGGATATGGCGGCGGCCACAAAGGATATGGCGGCGGTCATGGCGGATACGGCGGCGGCCATGGAAAATATGGCGGCGGTTATGGTGGTAAATGCAAACACTACTGCGGACATAAGTGCTGCACTGCTGCTGAGGAAGCTGCGTTCGTTGCGGCCGAGGCCAAACCTCAAAACTAAGAAGACCCAAGTCAAGCACTGGCTCAAATATATGTGCTTAAATATGTAGCTGTTGAAGTATGACCATGGGCCAGTGTGTACTAATAAAACGTACGTGCAAGTAATGCAACTATGTATTCAGTTGCTTTACTGTAAATAATAAACCCAGCTGCTCTATTGTAATCTGGTGGAGATGTCCACGGATCTATTTAGAGTGCTGTTTTGTACTAGTGCTACTGTTCATGGCGTAATGCATGTACGTACTTTGTATGAAGCTTTGAAACTGGTAAGAACCGCTGCGTGCGCGTGTTTTAATTACTCTTGTTTCCGAAAAATTTATTTAACGGCACAATCGTTTGAACAGCGTCTGTGCACATCTCGTTACCGATCGTGCAATTTTTTTTCGCAAGTGGCATGATATGTAAACTCGCATGACATTTAGTACAACCAACTAGTATATTTTTGACTGAACAGGTAATTGATCTGACTAGTTGTAATTCAGATTATACAATTGTCCCTTGCACCCGATGTTGAAAATTTTTTACCCTTTTGAATGTGTCCAGTCGATGTTGCTCAAAAAGCTTGACAATTTTCCCCGGCATAGATGATAGCACGGACCCGGAGTAAAATTTGTCATTGCCTGTAGACATGTTCCATATCTATGTATATTATATTTTGACATCATATGTACTTCTTTCTTTTTATTATATATATATATATATATATATATATATATATATATATATATATATTAGCTGGCAGTACATATGCAGCATAACAGAAGGAGCTGTTGGATTTTGTTAGATTGAAATCCAACGGCCCCCAACTCTTCCACCCACCCCCATTGCCTGACAGCTGCTGCTCCCGGCTACAGCTGCCACCCCTGGCTTCCCATTGGTCCCCCTGCCTGCCCTTACCTGGCGTCCCACCCACTGGATTCCCGCCGTTCCCGTCGCCCCTTCCCGCTGCTCCCTCCACTCCAGCCGCCGCCCCCTGCCCCCGCCTGTAGCCCCCTCCCCTGCGGACAACGTCCTCCCCCACGCGTCGCCCCCGCCCCCCCCCCCAACCCCCAAGGCAGCTACAACACGGTACAATAACCATTATATATATATATATATATATATATATATATTATAATAGTTTTTTATCTATTTTTGAAATTTTTGTGAAGGATGAAATTGTTCATAATTATAAAAAAATAAAATATACAAATTATCTATAATGTCCCCAGCTTTAATAAGGGGATAAAAAATTACTCACGTCAACTAACACCAGCCACGTAAGCCAATAAACGTACAATTACCATCTATAACGTAGGTTAAATAACAGCAAGATCTAGATTAATAATCATTAAAATTTGTTTTTAAATTTAACAATTACGTATGACCTTCTAGAATTTTTAAAATATTTTTTTATTTTTTAATAAAAAGTCTCTTGTTGATAACTTGTCCGATTTGAATCCCAGAGCTTTTTATAAAAAAAGGCTGTCTTTTGTATTAAGTACGAGTACGGACTGTGTTTTAAAAGAAAATCCAAGAAAAAGTACTTCCTTAATCGTATTTGGCACAAGAAGCAAAACTTTTTTCATAATTAAAAGAAGACTCTTTCCAAAGCATATAATTAAAAAAATGTTTGTAACCACGAAAAAAGAAAGCTCAACTACTGACAAATTACGAATAATCTCGGTACTTAAAATAGTGGAATTGTTTGACAAAATGCAAAAAAATTTCTCCGGGTGCCTTTGTAACGATTCGGAAATAGTTGCAATGAACGTATTAGAAAAACAATTAAAAGTTCAACCAACCCTCTTGTTATTCATGTAAATTATCATCCCCAACATATTTAAGCAGAGTTGGCGATTACTTTGTCGCAGTAAGAGGCGATTTTCTACGTCGGTGGAAACGAAAAGTCTAAACAAGAGAAATTTATGTGCTGTCTCTCTCAATTAGATTAAATGAAAGGACGCAAGCCTTCAGACGAAAACGAACGCCTTTCACTCGTATCCTTGTTCTACAGAAGCATCCTTAAACAGCCTGCATACATTGACTCTGTCTGCAGATTTGATCTGATATATCCAAAGGAATAGGTGGGTGGCAATCTTGACTATTCTATCATGCTCTAGTCTTATCCACACAAAATCTTGTCCAGTTGGCAGTCAGTGCTAATCAGAATGATAATGAGATGCGGAAAATTGTATTAAGATGTTTGCCATTTTGATCACTTATCATGCATGCATATTTTCAATCAAAATTATATAGTCCATCTCATATAGTTTTTCTCCAGAAATATAAGTGCAGATTCATGATACCTTACAAACAATAATTCATTTGCTAATATTCATGTGTTGTGGGTAATTAATTAATTAATTACTTGTAAATTTACAAATCATGTGCTGTAGCTCATCATTATTTAATGAAGCTGCAATCTAGCCTTCACGTGTACTCTTTTCAAAAACAATAGTGTTTATTTAGTTTTTTTGAATGCGGGAGTGATATAACTGGGTCGAAGTGAAACAAAAATGAGATCTACCATCGTTCAAAAGAAATAACAACAGAGTAATAGTGCATTCTCTTTTCACAGAATGGGAAATAATTAATCTTTAACATGAACTGCTTGTAGTCGATACTCACTCTAGGACCACATGACTAGACTGAAATTTCAATTATGGATGCAAATGCATCTGCATGCGGTACCTGTTTCACTAGTACGGGCTGGTGATCATACGTCTCCATCTTCCTCGGTTTACGAGGTACTACAAGTCTACAAGTAAAACGTGCGCATTTTTGTCTTTTGATTTAGTTTACAACAAGTGCTACCCTTTAAAAAAATTGATAGCTATTAAATTACTACAAGTACACGACGGGCGTACAGTATCTTGTATTCTAATTATGCGGTTCGTATATCCTAGCTACAGAACAAATATGTGACCGAAACCGGCACAGATTGCTGTTTGTGCTTCGATATGTTAAGTAAGATGAGTAAAACATATAAGTCTAGGACTAAGAAGCAAGAAATCATAATTGATGCAATTATTTGATGTACATATTTTATAATTGGAGTTTTCATGGAAATATAGATGGATGAGAATGCAATTATTTGTGGTGGTGAACTTTTTTCATGGAAATATTGATGGATGGCAATGCAATTATTTGCTGGTGAACTTTTACTTGCACTTGAATATAAATTTTGGCTACATGAAAACATGAAAACGTAAATGCATGCTTCACTGCCTACGTTTCGGCGGTGAATTGGCCAGTCAAAGCGAGAGTGCATTGCGGCCCACCATGTCCCCAAAGGATGATAATTGGGAACATTTTGATTAATTTAACTCTGTTTTATTTAATTAATATATTTAATTTATTTTTTAATAAGGTTCACTAAGTCTTTAGATTGGGTAGGAAAGAGTAATCGCGTTGCTTGGGAGTTAAGGGAACAAAAATAGTGACCCTATAAAACATAAACGAAGAATAGATGGGTCTACAGGTCCGGCCCAGCTTATTCGGATGGGTGGGCTAGCTGGTCTAGCCCATTTCAGATGGACGGCCGATGGGCCTCTACCTTTGATCCAACCCTCGTCCTTCTGTGGCTAGGTCTGGGCTGGGCCAGGCCGGCCTGTCTAAAAATCATTCTGGGCCTGATTAACCTAAAGAATCCCAGCTCACTCAGAGATCCCTAGTCCAACCCGGCATGTTCGTAATTTTTTACGTGTTCAAATTTGACTTAAATAGTTCGAAACTCGAGTTAGATTGAACGAGTTTTGTGCATACATGCACGAGTTCGACTCGAATATCTTTTATGTGTTCGAACTCGACTTATGCTCGAATATATTTAAACTGTAACTAGCTTGATTAAAAGTCAAAAGTCCCTCACTTTAAAAAAATACAATCAATGTGGTACTTACCGTCTCAACTATCTCACTTCTTTTTATTATATTGTGTGTGTGTATATATATATATATAATATAATATAAAACTATATTATTATATTATTTTATCGAGTCGAATTCGAGTCGAGCCACGAGTTGAGTTCGAGTGAAGTTCGAGTTATAACCGAGTTGAGTCGAGTCGAACATGACATTGCTTAAACTCGGTTCGTAAGATTCGAGTTTGAGTCGACTTCGAGCTCGAGCATTTAAATGTTGAGTTTCGAATCAAGCCGAGTTGAATGTTAAATGCTCACAAATTGGTTCGCTCAAGTAACAACCTTAATTGTGGTTCCTTACTCTGATTCGACTATTAGGGGCCCTCTCTTATAATTGCCTAATTCGAAGATTCTTGTTAGTTTCAACTTTCATGCATGCTCCTACGAAAGAAAAGGTTCTTTAGTATATCAACTAATTGCGTTGATCAAAATATAATCACAATCCATATGCGTGATGCTGGGAACAATTTGTGCCAAAAGATTCTTTATTTTTCCATTACCCCTCGGCTCATTTTCAACGGCCAAAGCCCGTTGATCCTCAACTAACACAACTTATCGATCCCCTAAATTAAAGAAGTTGCTTTGGAAACAAAAAAGCCAATGGAACCGGGGCTTCTTGCATGCCTTGTCAGTCTGACGTATCCGGCTGTTGTTCGTCAATTTCCATACGAGCCTAAACAATTTTCTTAGATTGATCAGCCAACTGCAGATCATCTTAATTTAAAGACCAAATGGCCGCCCACCCCTCATACAATTATAAGCAAAAATAATTAATGATCACTTATCTATTAGCTATACTACTATAGGGTTGGTCTGATATTGGCCAATTTCTTCACTAATTAATATATGCGAGACTATTTTGTTCTTACGCATTTGTTTACGATTACGTATGGAGGAGGTTTCGTCTCTCACCGCACCTAACAGACGATGTTTAGTAAGTATCAATTCTAATTTGTGTTAGTTCCTCTGTTTTACCACAACTAACAACGATTTCAAGTTTCATCCTAATTCATGACGCCACGCCTATACTTAAAACTTTAAAGCAACCATTATGTTTATGTCAGGATTGATCACAATCACAAGTCTTCTCTATTAATTTTTCACGTCAATGAACTAATCAGTTTCATGACGTAGCTAGACTTGGGTCGTTCTTCCTCCATAACCCATTTCCTAGAGAGTAAAGTAGTAGCTCTGTTTCTGCTATCTAGGATATATCATCCCTTGATCAGAAATGGCCGGCGTGTCCAGAATAAGCATAGAGCTCTTGGCCTTCTTCTCTGCAACATGCATGACTCTCCTCGCCCTCTTCTTTTACGTGGTCTGGTGGAGAAGAAGGTTTCAGACTCGGCTGGCCTGCTCTGTCCCACCTTCCGAGTTCTCCTCCTACGAGCCGCCGTGCAAAAGCCCTTCCAAGGAGCTTCTCTACTTCCTCTGGCTCAACGGACCCTTCCAGGTTGAGCCGGCACCCGCCGCCCAGCTCAAGCTCGCCGATTGCGAGATGGGTCTGTCGCCGTCGACACCTCCTCCGGCGCCGGAGGGGGAGTCGCAACAGAGCTGCGGCAGTGGCCGCTTGCTGCACACGTTCAGCGAGGACGAGGGAACAGAGGCGGAGTGCTCCTTTCGGTTCGTCGGAGTGGCGCCGGAGGTGGGAGGGGACGAGGAGGTGGGGTTCTTCACGCCGTGCTCATCGCCGCCGTTCTGCACTCCGACGTCGTCTCCGCCGCGGGAGGTTGGCCTCTCCGACGGCGAGGTTTCGGTCTTGCAAGTAACGGAGGAGGAGCTGGACATGCTGGAGTACAGGTTGAGCTTCTCCGTCGACGCCGTCTGATGCCGACGATCGCCGGAGGGTGGCATTAATTTTCCGGTGATAGATCATATGTAATTAACAGACTGCTGTTGACAAATGACTGCAAATATTATTATGTAATGTATCATTTTATGTATAACTTGTATACATAACATATTGTTGCTCGGTATCTAAATTAGATGCTTGTGATCGTTGATGTATAAGAGCAATTATTGAAGTTGTATATCGGTATTTGCTCAGCTCTCCATTACTAATTAGCCAAGGTTCATTGTGAGGGTATTGTATAAATTAATTTATTGAAAAAATTAAAATAATTTTTTATAAAATATTTTTAAGAAGAATCAAAATTTGTTTTTATTTGTTATATATTTTTGTGTATATGGCATATATTTTGAAATTTAATATGTACAAAGTAGATATTATTGTTAAATTTTTTTGTGATTAAATATACTTTATATTTATTTGAATCTTACTTTTATCGTCGGGTAGAAAATTTACTGCTATTTTTGCAAATTAATTGTTTATTAAAAAATTAATTTATAATAAAACTTTGGCTCTATCTGAGATCGAGTCAAGTTTTTATTACAAAATTATTTTATATTTTTTTAAAATGTATTTCATAATATTAACTCGAGTCAGGATTGATCACATGTGAGAGCGAGTCAAGTTTTTATTTTATGGGTTTGTATTTTTTAAAAAAAGTTAAAAATCAATTTTGTAATATTGACTCGTGCAGGAGAGAGTCAAGTTTTTATTTTATAATATTTTATTTTTAAAATTATTTTTAATACTTATTTCGTAATATTGACTCTGGAGTGAGTCAAATTTTTATTACGAAATTGCCATCGCCCTCTCCTCCTGCCCGCCGCCGTTATTTTTTCGCAGTGCTGCACATGATATCGGTGCGCGATTGTGGCGAAACGGGCGAAAAGGGGGTCAGGGGAGGCAGGAGGCGAGGCAGGGGGCATGGGCCGGTGGAGGGCAGGGGGTAGCGGGTGTGGGGGGACGGGGAGCAGGGTGTGGGTGGCGGCAGGGAGGCGGTCGGCAAGCGGCGGCGTCGGCGGGGAATAATTCAAATTTTTATTTTATGTTATTTTATTTTAAAATTTTATTTTGTAAAATTGCCTCGAGTAAGGAGCGAGTCATGTTTTTATTTTATTATATTTTATTTTTAAAATTTATTTCATAAATTTGACTCGAGTTGGGAACGAGGCAAATTTTTATTACAAAATTGTCATCGCTCCTCCGTTCCCCGTGTGTTTTGTCGCGCCACCGCCAGTAGTGATGCAAGTGACGCCGGCGTGGAGGTGGCCAGGGCAGCATATGGAGGGGAGGAGCTCGATTGACGGGCAGGGTGGCAGCAGGGGTAGGGGTGAAACGGGTGGCCGAGGAGGGTGGCGGAAACAAGGCAAGGGCAAGCGGGGCCGCGGCAGGGGTGGGGCGAAACAGGCGGCGGGGGAGCGGGGAACCGGGCGGGGGTGGGGGAACACAGGGCAGGTGAGGGGGAGGGCTGCGGGCAGGGGCGAGGCGGCGAAAGGGGCGGCAACGGAGGGGACAGGGGGAAACGGGGCAGGTGGGGGGGAAGGCTGTAGGCAGGGGCGCGGCAGCGGAAGGGGTGGGGGGAAACGGGGCAGGTGGGGGGGAGGGCTGCGGGTGGAGGCAGGACGGGGCCGGGGGTGGGGCCGGCCGGGGGTGGGCGGCGCCGAGGGGCGGTGTGAACAGGGGGAGGAGGAGAGGGTAACAACAAAAAACAAATTTGGGCCGTTGAATTTTCATCCAAATGCCTGGACTTGTTGCGCTGCCAGTGCGTTGTATTTTCATGCAACGCATTGTAGCGCGACTCTATATATATATATATAGTCCCACTTTTATACGTTGCCCCTATTTTCAACACAAGTAGCATAAAGGCATTCATGGCTGTTAGATTTCGATCCACGATTGCCTAAAAATCCTAAACACCCCCTCTCCCCATCTATTCGCCATGCCCTGTCATCCCCCCCTTGATGGGGGAAGGATACCGTACATTGGGGGGCAGGACGACGGGGCAATGTTGGGGACGGCGGGGGAGGATGTTTTTAGATTTTTAGGTAATCGTTGGATTAAAATTTAACAGCCAAAAACACCTCTGTGCACTGCCTGTATTGAAAAAAGAGACAGCACAAAGATGTGGGACTATATATATATATATATATATATATATGAGGGTGGGGGCTGTACTGTAGCACAGCCAAGATGGCTGTGCTGCAGTGTTTCAGTCGTTGGATCAAATCCAACGGCTGAAACATGCCCCCACTTCCCCCTTCTCCAGCCGTTGGATTTAATCCAACGGCTGGATAAAAAATTTTTGCGTCACCGCCGCGGCCGGCCAATGCGATGCCACCCCACCTGTCCCGCCCGTCGCCGCCCTACCGGGGGCGGCGACGTAACCCTCGTGGCGGCGGGGCGACGGATCTAGCCGCCCCGCCTCTTCCCCTACCGGCCCGCCGCCGGGCGACACCACCGCCACCCCGTCCCCCGCCGCGCGACGCCCCCCGTCCCCCACCCGCCACCCCACCGCGCCCCCCTCGGCCCCCGCCCGCCACCCCGCCGCGCCGCGCCCTCTGTCCCTGTCGCCGCTGCCCCCCGGCCCTCGCCATGACCGGGCACCCTTCCCGCCCCCTCGGCTATATATATGAAAAAATCATATATATATATATATATATATATCTTAGTAATTAATGTTATGAAACCCGAACTTTTCACCCAACCGTTTTAGCTTCAATTTGGTCCCAACCTAGATTGAGTTGCTTTTTGTCATGCTATTTTTGTCATTTGTATATGTATAATATATATATATATATATATATATATAAGCTATAACCTTAGTCTCCGCCCATTCTTAGAGTTGTTTAATTGGATACTACGCCGTTTCAACTTTTATTTGTGAGTTTTTTTAGTCAAGTCTAAATATATTTAAGCCCATATTTTTTTCTACCCTATATTCCTATCGTATGTTTGGAATCCTTGTTAGGCTGTCCTAATCCCTACTAGACCCGTAACACAATTCCTGAAGTCATCTGTGTCATTTTAGGATAAAAAATTTTGAGTTTTTGGGCTATGAGCCTTCCGCACCTTATTAGGTATCACACTTTAACTTTATTAAGTGTGACACTTACACCTGACATTCATAACCATTATGTGTGAAACGTTCTCTATTCTCTATAGCATCACAAAGTCATGTCCTTTGTGATTGGATGTTGTTCTTTATAAAATCCCCACCACTCCCGACCTTTTCACACTTTTGGTTCCTCTTTTTCACCTCTAATAACCTTCATCTCTTCTCTTTGTCTTTTATCTTCTTCTTTAGAGTTCCAAATACCTTTTTAAGCCTTTAATAACCTTTTATGGGGTAGGTCTCGAGGTGAAATGCCTCAAGAAACCCTTTTAAAAATACCAATAATAATTTTTTTGCCTGCGACCAAGGCCGGCGGCCAGATCATGCCACCCATGTCGGCCTGCTCTACACTCTAAAAAAAAGCTTATTTAAAGTAAGGGCAGTCTTATCGTTAGTAAAAGAATTCTCCTTCTAGTAATTCATGTCGGATTTCTGATAATATCAAAAAATATCCTCATTTTAAAAATCTCTATAATCATCGAATTAACGAGGAGTTACTTAATCGTTTCTAATACGATTTTAAGCGACACAGACCTCTCTGATTCTTCCTCCTCTTTTCCAAATAAAAAATAAAAAAAAATCCAAATGTCGTGGGCGTGTCCGCCGAGCCGGTGGAAGAGCTCATCCCCGGCCTCCCAGCGAGGCGGCGGCAGAGTGCCTCATCCTCGTGGCAAGGCCCGCATCCTCCGGCCCCTGCTCGGGACATCTTCCATGTCCACGGCGGGCGATTTCAACATCTCTACTCGTAGTTGGAGTGTCGACAAGCATCGAGTCTTCGCATGAGAGGGTGCATGTCTGGTAGCAGCACATAATGGGAAGGTGTACCGATGCCAAGGCGAGGAATTGGTTGTCAAGGTTGGTTCCCGGTATTAGCGCCCGTTGGTGTACCTTCCAGATCACGCCGGGCTATGGCCGTATCTAATGGCATGGAAAGACGGCCTTCCGGTCGGATCGTATGCAGTATACACCTATCTGGTATTAAAAGGGAATAGTAGTCAGAAGCTGGGTCTCAGGTGGAACGTAGAGGTGGCAGCCCAACAGCATGCTAGCATTTTATGTAAGGGATTTTGCCTATAAATTTGATAAAAGAATACTCTTTATTATTATTATTATTTTCATGAAGCTCGAATGCTAAGCACAAACATTATATTCGGATTATTATGTTCTTACTTATTACAGACCCAATGCTGCCTACCTTTTAGCTACAGTCCAATAGTTGCTTGACCAAAAAAGGTAACAATACATAATCCAACAGTTAATACTCATCCACAGTCTTTCAACAAAAAACAAAACAAAAATGATGCTTTCTACGACATAGGGACGAAATCAGCAAAGGCTAATGCACGGTGTTAGGAGAAGGGGGCTTCGGAGACACTGCGTGATTATGACCTGGACTAGGTGGTCCAGGGACAGGGCCTTTTCCTTTGGTCGAGACACCAGCAAGGCGACGGCTTCCTTCACCAGTTCTGGTCGCACCAACTTCATCAGGGCTTATCAAAGCGTTGCTTAACACCAACAAGAGAAGAACCACCATCGCCGCCGCGGGAATCACTTTCCACCCTAGACCTAATTTCATGTCTATAAACATTAGCAATGGCGATGCCACAGGCCAGAGATGACATTATATAGTAGGTTGCAAATTGTATATTACACCAGGATGACTATGATGTCCGAATATATAAAGCGCACTGAGTATGTCATATCATTGAATTTCAACTCGGACATTTTCAACTCCCATGCATTGCTATTTTGAGCAAGTTGGAAAACTTCACCAAACAAGTGGATTGCGTGATTTCATTTGAATATTGATAAAACGTAAAGGACTTACCACCGGCATAGAACTTGTTCTCTCGTTCCCGTGTGCTTCTTAATTTGACCAGAAAAATTCATTTTGACAACTGTACAAGGAAATTGATAAATCCACCCTTTTACCCCTTTCACTGAATCACAGTCAATTTGCTTAGAGCATCTGCTGGCATAAAACAACAGACATGCTCTACAGAATGATAAAAGTCGAAAGCCAAATATGTGACTCACAAATCTCAGTTCCGTTTCTTATCTCAAAAGTTTTACATTTTTCTTTTCGAAAACTCAAACTTTGTTTTTGTCAGGGTCAAACATATTTATCAAAACTCATCTATCAATATTTTCCCTGCTGAAATATTCAAGTCATGGCAAACACCATAAGTTCAGCTACAGATCCATTTAATAATAACCCGATCTCTTCGTTGTAAAGTTGACACATTGCCAAATCTCCTGATCACTTTGCAGAAGCTCGAGCACTCATGGACGTGTGGTAACTAGAACTCCTTTGTTTCCTATATGATGAATAAACATCGTCATACTGGGTGATCTCATTTGGGTTTGCTGTGGCCCCCAGGCCAAGACGCCCAGAGCCAACTGAACCAGGTTTCCTTTCCACGCTACCATCTGGAAGAGTACCTGTCTCAGGATCCACCTGAAGGTTTGGAGGAGGAGGAATGCAAGCCCCACCCTTACGGAGTGGTGGTTCCCTCTCATACTCGTCGTCTCTGTTGACAGTTTCTGAGGATTCCATTGGACCTTCAGATGGATTGGTTTCTCCAATCTCTTTGAAAAATTTGGAGACTCTCTCCAAGATGTCCGAATCGGGAATCGTTGATGGAGGTATTATAGTAGGAATGTCAAGAGGGCTCAGCGGAGAATAAGGCACGCCACTTCCTATTTGCATCTTCCTTACCATACCTGGGATGAGACCTGGAGGAAACAGTGGATATGGAGGCGGTTTTTCTCCGATAATAGGAGTTGATGCTGGTAGAAGGGTGATTGGTTGACTGGACGCGGGCCCGGGTTGGGGCACTGCAAATGGCGCAGCTGCAGATGGCGGAAGTGTAGCAACATGTTGGTTAGGAAGAAAAGATTGGCCTGCAGGAGCAACCTGACCAGCTGGAGGTTGGTGTAAGGAACTGGATTGTACCAGCTTCTCTTGCTGATCTTGAGAGAGAGCTGAAGGCATCAATTGTTGCCTTAATCCTGGGTGAAAAAAACATTTCATACTATCTACTTGTAATAAGCAAAAGAAGCTCATTCTGTAAATGTACCTGAAAGATCCACAACAGTATTAGAAGCACTTAGGTGAGTTGAAAATGGAGGCGGTGGACCTGCAAGCATCTCCCTCCAGACCATAAATTGTATCAGAGTCATAAACTTCTTTAGAAGCCCAGAATTGTAACATTTTTTGAAGCCGGGGTTGATTTTCTTCTTTGTTATGTGGATTATGATAAATCCTAGCAAGCATAGTGCCAAGCACAGGTTTAAATGCAAGAGCCTCATTGTCAAGATCATGTGGATTGGTTCGTCGCTGTAGGCTGCAACATAAATGGGAATTATTGAGAAAGAAGACATATTAGCATCAAGAAATCCATGACAAATGCTCCTCATTTATAACAGATGAAATAAATTTAAGGTACATAATTGTATAAAAGTGGGTACAGGTAAAGTCATGGCATCTCCCCAATTAATAAAAGGGGTACTAATATCAGCCTCAAATTAAAAGTAGGAGATTTTACCAATCAAAATACAACAAAATAAATAAATAAATCAACTTATTATAGTCTATCAACTTCTCATTCAATTAGGATCTATATTTAAAGTCAAAGTCAACCAAACCAAAACCTATCTCTAAGATATTGGATTGTTATAGTCTATCTCATTATTCAACGAAAGTTTATGGACATAATTAATGTCTAGTTATTAAAAAATAACTTCAATAAAACCACTAATAACAATGAGCTCACCCAGGTACCAATGACCTCAATGAAACCACTAATAACAATCAGCTCACCCAGGTGTTTCTATGAACCACCACAATGCTAAATTATTCCCTGATCCTAAGTTCCTAACAACATATCATGGAATCCAAAATTAAAAGCTAACTATGCATCTGGTGCAGCTCAATGGTAATTTAATCTTTCAGATCAGTAATGATAAATATGTTCACATAGAATTACTCCATAACTATGACAAACCGCTTACAAGTCCCTGTCTACACATACTAAATTGGCATTGAAAGGGCCCCATACCCAGTCTGTAAAAGTAACTTTTTCAAGGTCTGTAAAAGGACGTTAATTGTACAACAAACAAATTTGATAGCTTTTTGTAATTAAGATCATTGGAAAAGCTAAGTTTTTAGAAAAGGAAAAGGTAGTAGTTACCTGTCAAAAAGGATGTCATTTGCTAAGTAAACAACATGCAGTTGCCTCTCAGCATCATCAATGGCAAAAACCCTGTCTCTGAGTGCCTCAGCCAGGGCAGGTGCAAAGGGTGATCTCTGCATAAACCACACTTTTGCACCTTTTATTGACTCCTTCGTGCCATTCAGATTGTTCAGAAGGCCAGAAAGCTCAGAAACAACATCAACAGGGAGAGGCCCAGAAAGACCCCTGAAGTTCTTTGTGGAAGGGTCATAATCGGGGCGAGGGTGTGGCAGCAAAGGCTGACCATGCTGATGTTGGTCATAAAATGGAGGAACTGGAGGCTGAGGCATCTGAGGAGCTACGCCACCAGGGTTCATAGGAGAGAGACTAATGGGAGGTGGAGTCATCATTTGACTTGAGGGTGAAGGCATGATTGGCATGGATGACGATGGAAACGGAGTATTATAAGGAGGACCTGGCGGTCGTGTAGAGAGCCAAAGCTTGTATCTATAGTAACCATGGCCCTCACCACCAAAGAGAAAGCTGTAAGCTGGGTTATCTTGCTGCTTCTCTCGTATCATAGCTTCGAATTCAGGACCATTTTTTAGAGAATATTCAACTAATTTATCAATGCGCTTCAGAAGTTCAGGATCAGAGGGAGGTGGAGATGGTGGGGGGCTTGATCAGCAGGGTGCATGAAAGGAGGCATAATATGAGGGCGGATATGAGGCGGAAAAGCAGGTGGAAGTTGCTGCTGCTGCTGGAGATGGAGAAGGTGGTGACCATGGTGCAGAGGGGGACCATGAGGATGTATCTGCTGTTGCGGTTGTAGTGGGCGAGGATAAGGAAATTGCTGTTGGAGAGATGGGTGCGGAGGGAGAAAAGGCTGCCCAGGAATTTGCTGAGGGAACTGCTGAGGTTGCGGATGAAAACCATACTGTGGATGTTGTTGCTGTTGAAGACTGGCTTGCTGCTGTTGTTGAGCAAATGCCATTGATGCCGCATAATCCTGCGGCGGCCTATCCATGGCACCTGAGTTTTAAACATTAAAATCAAAGCATAAGGCCGGTAGAAAGGTTTAATACATTCTCCAAATCTTAAACATAGTAAAAAGAATGTGTTCAAAGAAGTAGGGGTCCAATCATAAGTCAAATTTCTACATAGATAAATATCAGAAAAGTAAGGTAATTTGCGACTACGGTGCACACTGTTAATAGGAAAGACGCTGAAAAGCAAAAAATAGATCAACCTCAGAACAATCAATCCACAGTGATGAACCTTATACCACTAAGCATGTCTATAGCTCAAATTTCACTATCCTACTTAACCAAAAAACAAGACTATTTCAAGAAGCAACACTAGAAGCCAATAAGAAAGGGGAAAAAAAGCAATTAACGCCATAAAAAAGAAAAAAAGGAAACAAAAATCTCGGACCACCAGTATGCATGTATCAATAAACATATGTAGCAAATATTCATTTCTTGTTCATAAGTACCCAAACTAAGCTAAAAAATTAGAAAACTATAACAACCAGCAACCACCCAATGCACCACTCAAGATACAGAAGCAGGAAACACAACTAATCAGATGAAGCATGAACATATTCTTGTAATGTAACAATCCAAAGCATCATACGACGTGCAGTAGAGGTGTGAAGCATTCAACTAAGCGACAAATCGACTCAGATCAGGAGAAGGGGAAAATAGAAGCCAAAGAACTCAACAATCTAGCACTAAATAGAGTAAATCAACAAATTGGACATTTGCCCGTACCAGGGTTCTAATTTGGGGACGGGAAGGGGAATAGAGACTCACCGGAGGGTCGCCCTCTCGCCGCCGGCGAAGAGGAAGGAGAATCTGGGTTCCCGGCGACAGATTGCGGGGAAAAGGAGCCGCCTTTTCTCCCGTGGGATGGCGGCGGCGAAGCCGATCGGCTCAAATTCTCCGGAAAAGGTTTTCCCACTTGGAAAAGACGGAAACAAGAGGAAATGTACGCCACTTCCTCCTTTTCCTACTTTTCTCTTTCTCATTCGACTAACTTGAATATTTAAGCTTTTGGGAAAAAATTTAAAAAAAAAACTTGTGAATATTTAAGTAGACAAACTTTTTTCTTTAAAACTATTTTTGGCTTCAATATTTTTTAACTTGTTTTTAATTTTTATTAAAATATTTATTCCAATTATCTAAATGGCTCACATAAAGTTGGGTTTTTAATTTTTTCTAAAATAACCTTAAAAAAAGTAATAGGTCATATGCTAAACACTCTTTAACATGGCAATGATTTTGAGAGTTGAACCTGGAAACAACCAGCCCCCTTGCAAGTCCTTAAGTTGCAGTCCAACAAACTATATGATAGAATTTTGTTAGGCATGTGATTATTAAAAATTAAACCGGACCAAATTAGAATTAACAATTTGCTTCAATTCTGAAATACTTCAGTTCGGCTGAATTAACCAATTTTTAAAAGTATATATTCAAAAATCTATATTTTATGTTAGTTATCATAAAGTTATAATATTTATATGATTAAAATTTATTTATTTAATATGATATGTACAATTAAAATTATATATTAAATAGTTATGTTCACTAAAATAATGATATAATTTTAATTAAATAATTAAACAAAAATAATTTATAACTTATGATGTAATTTTATTATTCAATTACAAAATTGAATTAACTGGAATATTTTAGTTTGGCTTAGTTCAATTTTAATGGTAATTCAGTCCTAGTTCATTTATGAAATTTGCTTCGTTAATTGGAAATCGATCAGAATGCTCGCCCCTAAATTTTGGAGAGTTCATTTGCTTTGAACAGATGCCTATAATAGGTACAGACATATCTTCCAACAAATTATCTGATAACTTGCCACAAGAGTTGTTCCATAACCTTGTAGCTGTGAAGAATCGTTGATGCTCCTGAAAGACAAGACACTTGGCTCTCCATCGACAAAGATCCTTGTCCTTGCTGGATTTAGAACTCCAGAGTTAAATTAACGTCACAAGCAAATGATCAAATAGAAAATCGGAGAAGATGTTCAAAGTGAACAGAGTTGCTGGACTTTTTATCTGTTCACCCATTGCACGATTTCATATCACGGACCTCTTATAATAATCTATTTAAGTTACGTCATTACATAAAAGACGATGTTGGTTTTATATCTAATAGTTGCTTCTCCGCTTAATGAATAAGACTTTTTTAATAAATTAGATAAAATACATCAATTTCTTTGGACTTCTTTGAAGGCGATTATAAGACTAACTCAATAAATTGGTGGAAAGAATTCCAAATTGCGACCAAACTTTTACTCTGCCGGAATTCTGGCCTTTTTTCTTCTAAATCAAAAGGAATCACGAGGGAGAAATGTAGTTTTGTGACTAATGATAGAAATTGAGAAAATGTAAGTTATTTTGGCCAAATATGGAGGAAGTGCCGGTGAATTTCGTCTGTTGTTTCCTTAGAGTTTCATTTTACCCATAAATTTGAGTGATATTAAAGTGTTTTTTTCCCAAACAAACCTTACAAGTTGATAAACTTTGGTTTCAGCGGTCCTAACTAGTCTGATCGATTAGAAGAAATTAAAATCAGCATCTATGATAATTTAGGATCAAGATAGCAATAATCTCATTTCCCATTACTGACTTTTAAAAATGTGCTATCATAAATAAATGGGGAAATTATGGGGGAAAGATATCCGTATGATTGTAAATGACCATTGAATAAGCAAGACAAATGCGGGAGTGGCATGGTAACAGCTTGCTCGCGAGAATAGAGATGGAAACACGGATATGAAAAAGATGAAGAGGTGGGTTGGTGATCGCCACTTGTTAAAAAATATTTAATTTTAGCTTAACAAAATATATTATCTCAATTCGTGGCCTTCGGGTTGAATTAAAAAAAGATTCATGTGGATAGGCTCTCGGACACAAGTCTGGGGTCATTTAAGGTGGTTACCTCGGTTATTTAGGGGTCTTAGTTTACTAGCAAAAGAATTATGGCTTGGGCCGACGCACAAATGTAAAGTATTTTTTATTAGGACGCAAGTAAGACTTCTGACTAGAAAAATGACATCATTAAAAGTTTTATTATAATAAAATTTATAATAAAAAGTAAAAATAAAATAAATTATTTTGTGAAGAAATTTTAAATATTATGTTTATATCATAACTAACTCTTTTAAAGTTGCTAAAAAAATTCATATATTTTGCACCATTTTTATTTTTTTATGCTTTGGATTGTGAGAGAGGAAAATATTACACATTTGCTTCTTTGGTTTACAAAAAATGTGAGAAAAAATTTTATTTTCCAAACAAAGTGAGAAAAAAAATATTTTATGTCATGATAAAAAAACTCCTTCACAATTATTTTTCTATAAAAAATATAAAAAATAAGAGAAAATAAAAAATGATGTTATATTAGGTTTCTTTCTTTTCTAACTAAGAAACTATTAGAAGATTTTTTTCTTTTTCTTCAATTTATTTTCCCACATCCACTTTTTTTTTCTTTTTTTTTCTCACCATGAAAAAATGTCACTCTTTGACCATAATCCCATTAAAACTTTTTAATGATCAAGGCCCAATAATATCAGATTTTTACATACACACGTCAACCTAGGCAATAATTTGACTCGTTCAACCACAGGTTGTGGTCGTGTCATATTAGAAAATAAATAAATAAAATAAAACTTAATGATATAATAATTAAATAAAAATTAATATAAATAATAAAAGATTATATTTTATTTAAGTCCTATTATAAGTCTAATTTTAGCCCATACTTGAAACAAGATAATAAAAAAATATTTTGTCTCACATATGGGTAAAATTGACCTTTGTAGTTATATGCATATATTTTATTTTATAATATTTATTTTATCTTATATATTAATTGATTTTAATTAATTTAATTTTTTTGTTGTGACTTTTCCACATCATCAATTATCCGTTACAAGTTTGTGACATCATGAATTAATTAATGACAACGGAAGCCTAATGATGTTAGCTTTAAGGTGGTTAAGAGATGTTTTTTACAATAAAGGGTCTAAGTGATAATTTGACAAGAATTGGCTCTTTAAACCTATTTCAATTATAATCTACACCACATAGACCTCTATGCTCTACAAGGCCATTTGATCTTGCTATGGACCTCGTTTGCAAAACTATCGATTCCACTTGGAATCAGCTGAGTTAACAAGGCTCGGTGGAAAACTGAGTCAAAAAATGAATGACTAGGTCTTCCTAAAAATTGAAGCAGGAGTCGGCCAAGTCAAGCCGATTCCAATCTGATTGATCCCGAGTTAATTAGTCTCTAAGTCGGCGCGGGTGACGGCGCCAGGGGAGGACTGGGCAGGGGGGTTGTTGGAGTGGAAGCCGAGGAGCTCGAGCTTCTTGATCTCGATGAGGAGGCTTGGGATGCCACCTGAGAGATGGGTGCTAGTGACGGTGAAGGTGCGGAGGCGGCAGAGCTTGGTAATTGCGACGGGGATGGGGCCTCAGAGGTTGGGAAGGTTGTCGAATTGGAGGATCTCGAGGTAGGGGATGTCAATGATAATAGCTAGGATTTGGGTAGAGAGGTTGTGGTTGGTGATGACGAGGTTGGCGATGTGGCCAGTGGGGCTGCAAAAGGCGAGCTGTAAAACCCGTGATTCGAGTCAGGGTTTTACGTTACCGAACCAGTCGGTTCGACCGTTGGTTCGAGTCGAGTCAGTTTCATGAATCGCGTGCTGAGTCGAGACCAGCCGTGAGTTATGAGCGATGAGAGTCAGGTGTACCTGAATATATGATGATAACGTCGAGAAGATGGTGAGATACGAGTTATCTGAATATATGAAAGTATGCAGTATTTTTTTCTTTTTATATGTTTGATCGTAGAAATAGTTTTAGGCCGAATGACGAATTAGGACGCGTTGGATTATATTCGGGTGGGTTATTAGTTATAGAGCATGTCATTTGGATGTTGTTGTGTTTGTTTTATTTTATGTGAATTTTTCCATATTTTTCTAGATTTTTTTAGAATTTATTACGAACTAGTTATTATTTTGACTCGAGTAGGAATCGAGTCAATACTTATTTACGAAAATGCCATCGCACGCTCTTCTTCTCCCTCCCGACCCTTCTTCCACCCAAACCCTCGCCGCCACTGTGGTGCGCTGCCGCCGCCGCCGCCGATCGTCGCCGCCCCGCCCCGTCGTGCCGTCGCCGTGCCGCCACGACCCACCCCGGCCACCGTCTCGCCGCCACGACGCCAGAATCGACCCACGAAACCACCTCGGCCGCCGCCACTTCGGGTCGGATTCCGCCGCCGTCCGGGCCGCTCCGCCGCCGGTGTGACCCTGACGAGCACCCTCTCGCCGTCGCCGACATTTCCCCCACCATCCCGAGCGCCGTCGAGGCCGGCCGGAGCCCCGATCGGAGCACGCCGCCGCCGCCGCCCATTTTCGACGCCGCCGTTGACGGCCATCGCCGCCTCGGCTACCCTGTTTGACACCACCATTGGACCGAGCTCGTCGAGCTGGTGCCGATAGACCCCCTGATTGCCCCGTCCCGAATCATCGCCGGAAAACCGTCGGAATCCGCCGGAAAACCGCCGACACTCGCCGGAAAACCGCCGGAACTGCCGGAAAATTGGATTCGTGGGAAATTCGCCGGATCATCCGCCGAACGCACCCAGTCCAATCTGATCGGACTTCGGACGCCGCTAGGTGCCGAATTCGAGTTTCGAGCCGCGAAACGGAAACCCTAGCCGTCGCCGATTTTCGACGACGCGAGGTATAATTTATTTTAACTTAATTAATTCAAAGTATTGATTATTAGAATTTGCATGCTATGATTGATGAATTGTGCATTGTAATTACTTATATAAATGTGGATTTGATTTAGAATAAAATATGAAATTTGTGGAATTGTGTGGTGTTAAAAAATAGAAGTTATGAAACTAATTAGGGTTATTAGGTAATGATCATGATCTAATGCAAACTAGCCTAAGTAGACTTGCTAGAATTGATATAGGTTAATGTGTGTTGATTGATGTGTGATTGTGTTGATTGTGCGTGCATGCTATAGGATGTGTGATTCATCATGCGGGCGTTAGTATTTAGTTTGATTGTGTAGGTACGGTGTAGGAGCTCGCCGCCTAGGCGCGTGGACCCGTTTGGAGCTTCTACCAGGTCCGTTTAGGACTCGTTCTCTGAT
Organism: Piper betle; assembly: GCA_033002965.1. Lineage (NCBI taxonomy): Eukaryota > Viridiplantae > Streptophyta > Magnoliopsida > Piperales > Piperaceae > Piper > Piper betle. Next base: position 136,975 of record JAURVB010006221.1, on the reverse strand, counting down.
TTACGCTACTCTCTTGTGTATTTGATTTATTATGTGCAGGACGAGTTAAGTGGCGTTTTATCGAATCCCACTTAACTCGGGCCATTTAGCCAACGATTTTCCGGATTAATAACCCTCGAGGATGAGATCCCTCGAGTTTGTTTTCGAACTTCAGATCCAGCTCACGTTGCCTTCGGGCCTATTGTATAAATCCCAACCCAGACCTATATATATGTATAGTTTTCGTGTTTTTGTGAGAGACTGAATGAGGGAAATCCGACTACCGTGCTACGCGAGCGGGCACGTGTGTGTCGACAGTGGGCTCTGGAATGGTGTGCGGGCCGTTTCATTCCCGAGGGATCCTGACAACTCCACCTTTGAGTTCCTCAAACCCGGAGAAGTGTGGAGGTTCACGGGTACTGCATTGCAGCGCATGTCTAGACTTGTGGTTTCAAAGGGTACTGAAGGCGACTGCCTGAGAGTACTCGGCCTTCGTGCTCAAGGCCAGGAGTAATATGGAAGGTGCAGAGGGCGGAAAGGAATGAGATTTGACGCGAGAAGCAATAGAGAAATGGCCGAGGCATGAGAATGTGAAAGATAGGGGGACGCTGTCGACCCGAGGGCGACGGCTCCCGTATGTGCCCTGATGAGAGTTCTTGAGGAAGTATATGGTTTTCATTCAACAGGAGAGTTTGCTCTCCTGTGCCAGATTGATATTAGTTATTTTCCGGGCCGGTAACACTCGTTACTGACGGTTTTTCTATATATATGTAGGTGAGGAATGCGAGCGATGAAAGCTGTCGGGACTGCGGAGGAGCAGCACGGAACCGCGCACACATGTACCTGCCGCGTGTAACGTATAATGACGGTGTGTTATTGCTACGTGAATGATAATTTTGATGTGTTTGTTTAGATAAATTGCTTGTTATGAAATGAACTGGATAAATGTGAATGAGTAGTGAGTCTTGGAGTTCAGGCTCGGCTCAATTGAAACGAAGGAGATAATGATTGAATGCTACGATAGATTATCATGTGTTACCGTATTTTCATAAAATAGTATATATTTTCTTTTGGTTTCTCATTTATTATTTTATCTTATCTTTGCTTGCACGTCATGGCATGTATGTAGGACTCCGTTAGAACCCACGCATCCCATCCATGCATTTCATGTTTGCATCTCCATCTTAAAACGCCGAGAGTAGATCCTGGACGGCTTAACCGAACCTAGTAGATTAGCGAACGGTTCGGTCGCCGGTGACATTTCCGGGTCGGTTCACGGGTGAGCCGAAACGGGGTGTTACACGAGCTGCCATTGGCGGCAGTTGGTGTCGAGGGACGAGGTGGGTCGGCTTCTCCAAATAGCCCTTGCCCAGCCTTAGCAGTGCCACACGGGAAGGGAAAAGCTTCCTGGGGTCGAAGGGGCAGCGACAATGGTATGATGGCGGCGGAGCAGTGCAACCAACAGTGAAACAATGTCAAGAGCGCGACGTGATCGAGTGGCTCTTGTCCACTGTGGAAGCCAAGTGGTGGCCGAGAAGGCTAGGGGAATGACTCGGTGATGCTTTGGCGGAGGTAGCGGTGTCGATCTGCAGTGGTGCGACTGCCAGAGGTGTTGGCAGCGTGAATCGGGGTTAGGGGAGAAAAGTTGGGGCAAAGGTTTTAGGTGGCACTGTTGTAAATAAAAGTTGACTCGATTCCCACTCGAGTAAAAAATAATAACTAATACCTAATAAATTTTAAAAAAATCAAAAAAATATGAAAAAATCTCATAAAATATAATACACTCTGGAATACGAAAATGACATGTTCTATAACTAATAATTCACTCAAACTGTTATAAAAATATAATTATAATGATCGATTTTTATTGATTCAAGTGAACTGATTTTTGTCCAATTTTTAATGAATTAGTCCGATTCAATGACTCTTCCCATCTGATTCCACGTCTGATTTTGATTTGTGAGTATGCTATGGACGACGCCATTTTGAAGGTGGTTAGATGTGGGCTAGACTTTCATGGATAGGTTGAATCAGGTTATTAGTTTTAATTAAAGATGTGGGTGAATTTTAGCATCCACCTAAATTGTTTTAACGAAGTTTATTTTAAATTAAGCCGTTTAGGAAATCATGGAGGGCATCTAACTATTTTTAAAAAAGAAATTAATCTCATTCATGATCTATCTGTTCACATTAAAAATTATAAACATAAAAAATATATATTTAAGTGGATGCTAATTTTAAGAGCTTTTTATCAGAAAATGGGGATCATTTTTTATATTACCTGAAAGTGTGATAATTAAAACTAATTACCAGGAAAAAAATTTTAATTAAAATACAAAAACTAGATAAAAACAAAAAAAATTGCGAACTGGCTTCCCCAATAAGGGGTGGCCCTAATGACGGCGGTGGGCCAGGGGAAACCCCAACAACGGCGGCTCAAGTCCGGTGAGGACGACTGCAGCGAGCGTGTAGGCGGTGTTAGCGACGTGAACAGTGGCCGGAATCTAGCTGGGAAATGGCTCGTTGGCGACAATCGAAGGCTCGAGCAGGTCCCAAGGATCGGCGGTGGGATATGGCCGACCAGTGGTCGTGATTGGTAGATGGAGATGCAGTGAAGGTGACGATGAGGTCACCGACGGCAACAACAATCGTGGCTGGCGGCCCGAAAGCCGACGGCTTCCAGCAGCGAGGATGATGGTCGCGGCCAATCAGGGGCCGGAGAGGGTACCAGAAGGTAGAGCCTGCGATAGCGATGACGGCTAGGGCGATTGGTTGCCAGTCGGCCAGAGTTAGTTGTAGAAGGCGATGGCCAGAAAACTCCAGAGAGGCACCGACGACAATCTCAGTAGTAGCGGCAGTCGAGGTCGGCGGAGTTCGACCCGTTGTGACACGACATTACAACGGCGACGACAGAGGAGGTCCTCCGACGACAGAGGAGGTCCTGGCGACGGAAACCAACAACAGCCATAGTCGGCGACCGTGGTTCAAGCAGTGACTTCGGGCCCTAATTCCCGGTGAACAACAGGGCGAACGACAACGGTTCTGAACGGAAACCATAGTCAACGTGACCAGCCGTCGATCAGTATTCATGGCGTCGCCGGGGCCGACCTGCCAACGGTTTACGGTCGGCCGAAAGCTCGAGAAACACACGGTCGGGGAAGGAAAACTGGGGAAAGAACGAAGTGTTTTCTTTTTTGTGGTAGTTTTAGTATTTTAATTAAATTTCCTCTTTTCGGGTAATTTTTTTGATTTTCCCATTAATTGGTAATATCAGTAACCTTTCTCTCTTTTGGTAAAAAATTCTCATTTTATGGCATTTTATATGGGATAATAATGGTAGATTCGTCATTTTGTACGTAGCCCACCGCCATTTCCATGAACCGACTTTCAATTATAGACAAATGGAAGCGTACCAGGCCCTAGTCCTACCATATAAAGAAAGGATGCGTCCCCTACCATCTTCTGAATTCACGCATCCCTCCCTCCACCAGATCATAGACCAACCCCCCAAATCCTTGTTCGCGTCAAATTTCATGGCCAATCATAACACCAACAATCCTTCCCAACAATCCCAAGAGGAAGCAGAGGTCGCATCTTTCCTCGCCGAGTCGTCTTTGAGCTCAACATACGACGACGACGACGTCAAAGACCATGATATAGTTGAGGCCCCCGAAATAATGGCTGCCTGGCAAATCGTCCAACTCAGCGGCGACTCCGGCGATAGGTCGACGGAGGAGGAAGGCGAGGAAGTGGGCCCCAGGGCGGCGGCGAAGACAGGCGGCGGCGAGAAGGCGAGGCCGTGTGGGAGGAGGAAGAGGAAGTATCTGCCGATCGCGGTCGTGTACGCCAAGACAAGGCCTATGCCGGTGATGGGCAAGCGTCGGAGGTGATGATCGCCGACGGTTATGTCGGGTGTTGCGTAGTCTTTGTATGTTCGTGTTTAGAACGATGATCAGTTAGAATCGTAATTGTGCATAATCATTTTGCTTCTTCTCTTTAATCGATCATGTTCGAGCAATAATTCGATATTTTCTCTCTGATTCATGGCCGTGATATCAATTGCATAGTACGTAGTTACAATCCACAGGAAGAAGATGCATTCCTCCCATTTTCAGTTTTATGATGTGTGCAAACGCTTTAATTATATGGTATAACTTAACCGAGTATTGACTGTTATTATACGAACTACATCAATATTAATGTTAGTTCGATTCAATTATATTAATCACCTGCCTTGAATTAATTAATTATGTGATGAGTGATTTTTTGTTTAGAAAAACAAATGAAAAAGTAGATAATCTGATTCGAGTTTTGAAACCACAAATCCTCATTATCATTAAATAAATTATATTGACCTGGCTCAAATTATAATATAATGTGCTAAGTTATGTCTTTAAAAGTGACTAACTAAATTTTAAAAATTTATAGTCTATTCATACTTATAAATAAGATTATTAAGTTAAGGGATCTCATAATCTACCTATCGTACAAAACTTTATCCTCAAAATTCTTATACTTAGCCCATTGATAGCCCTAGCCCACAATTTTTTTTGACTCGTAATTAACAGTTTAGTTAATGACCTTAGTCCAGCCTACTATCTAAAATGGAATAGAGAAACTCTTTAATGGGCTAAGTCGTATTCAAAAGTGATTAGTCCAGTTTAAAAAATTTATAGTTTATTTTCTTTTACAAATAGGACCTTATCCCAATAAGTATTGTGAAAGTAAATTAGGAGATCTCACGTAAATCCCAGAAGAGTTACATAACGTTTGAGATTAGGATTCATGTATTCTTTCAACGGAGAGAATTGCATGTCTTTATTTATGTATTGGATCACTTGCTTGAGTTTACGACTATCTGGGCGTAGATGCATCCTTAGTCATCTCTTAGTTGAACATATATTTTTAGTTGCGACTTCCTTCACACCCTGTTGATCGTATATACATAGATTTTTTGTTTGCATGACTTGTGTCGAAGGCCATTAATTCGTCTTCCTTACACACCCCCGCAGCATGGGTTTATTTCTTCTCTCGGAAGCTAATTTCTTAGTTTTTGGTCTAAAGTACGAAAGAGAAAATTAATTTCTTTTGTTTTTTCCAAAGCTAATTTATTTATTTAATACTTTAGTAATATACTAATTTAATATTATTGATGGGGCTTAATGTGTAATTTAAATGTGGGAATTAAGCCTGGATGTGGGATAACGCAAATCATAGTAGTTGAGGCCCTACGTACCTGTTAAAAAACACTTCCCATTACTCTTATATATCAGGTGCAGCAGCTCAAAAACACAAGTAGAGAAGTGAGTATATTGCATTTCGTGGGGGGAGGAAGATCCATTGAGAAAGTAGCCGGCGAACAGATCATGACAAATCTCGGAAGACCTCTCCTTCTTGCTCTCTTTCTCGCCTCTGTCTGTCTCTACCATCTCCTCCTCCCCTCTCAAGCTTGCCTACCGGACCAGTCCTCCTCTCTCCTCCTCTTCAAGCACCAATTCCCCCTTCCTACTTCTACCCCGACCTGCTCCCTTCTTGGGAGGCCGGCCACACTAACTGCTGCCAATGGGAGGGCGTCACATGTGACACGCTGCACCAAACCCATGTCACTGGCCTACATCTCTCTCACTTGGGACTCGGAGGCACCGTCGACATCACATCCCTGCTCAACCTCACTGAACTCCAATCACTTGATCTTTCCAACAACTGGTTCGAGAGCTGCCCCGTCCCTAACAATCTCCACCGTTTCCCTCGTCTCGCCCACCTTAACCTCGCCAACTCAAACTTCCAAGGTCAGATCCCAGCCGATATTTCTTACATTACAACTTTGGTTTCCCTTCATATAGCTGGTGAAGGTCTGACGCTTGAAAGCCCTGGTTTAGAAGATTTGGTTGCCAACTTGTCTATGTTGGAAGAGCTCTCCCTTGATAATGTCAATATCTCGACCAAATCCAGTGATTGGAGTCGAGCTTTGTCTTCTTCACTTCCCAGACTCCGTATCTTGAGTCTCTCTACCTGCTCTCTTACCGGCCATTTACGACCTTCTCTGTTCGCTCTGCCCAACCTCTCCACTTTGGACTTGCCTTTCAATGATCTACGTTTCCTGTATCAAGATCAGTGGTCTGTTGTAAATGGTTCCTCAAGTAACTTAACCCATCTCAGTCTTCAATATTGCAGCTTGGTTTATGTTCCTCCTGCCATTTTTGGGTTGAGAAGCCTCAAGACACTCTATTTGGATGGTAACATTGACATCGAGAGCAGCATACCTGCATTTCCTGATGGGAGCTCCCTTCAAGAGCTGCGCATTAGCAACACTACTTTCTCCGGACCATTGCCACCTTCTCTCGGTAATCTCTCCTTCTTGTCCATATTAGATCTTTCCTGGTCGAACTTCTTCGGTCCATTGCCTCCGACGCTTGCGAATCTCTCTCAACTCACCTATCTTGATCTATCAAACAATTTTTTCAATGGCACTGTCCCCCATGATTTAGTACACAGCTCCGGCAATCTTTCAACGCTAGACCTTTCCTACAACCAATTCAGCGGCACAATCCCACATTTCCCAGATGGCCAACTTTCCTCCCTTGATCTCTCAGCAAACAACTTCTCCGGCACATTTGAGATCGCTTCGGTACAGAACTTATCACGCCTGACTTCCCTTTCCCTCTCAAACAGTGGGTTGTCTGTTGGCGTAGGTGGTTCTTCATTCAATCTACCACAACTTTTCACCTTGGATCTAAGTGCTTGTCATTTGAAGAAGTTCCCGGAGTTTCTGAAAAACCAAACTGATCTTTCCCATTTGGACCTCTCGATGAATGACATTCATGGTGATCTTCCCCAGTGGATATCCAACATAACAGTCACCACCTATGGAAGTTTACTGAATCTGTCCTACAATTTCTTGACTGGCCCAAAATCCCCTTTAAACCTTAGTCGATATGGATTTGGCCGACAGATCGACCTATCTTATAACGAACTCACTTCCAACATTTTACCCGACATATATGGCTTTTACAACAAGACAGACTTCTTGAAGCTCTCACACAACCGTCTAGCCACCATCCCAGAGTCGATTTGTGAATCCTCCATATATATTCTCGACCTCTCTGACAACTCACTTTCCACTCATATTCCTCCGTGCTTAGTATCAAAAAACCCAGTTTTGCAGTTTTGAATTTGAGGAATAATTCCATGAATGGTAGCATTCCTGATGCCTTCCCTCAAGATTGTAAACTGGACACACTCGACTTGAGTCGCAATAAATTGGTAGGGTCTATTCCACGCACCCTTCAACATTGCAAAAACTTAACAGTGTTGGACCTAGGGGAAAACCAATTGGTCGGTACCTTCCCTTTATGGCTTGGGCGAATGCTTGAATTGCAAGTTCTTGTGTTGCGTTCCAACAGACTGCACGGTCGCATCTTGCCCAATTCATTTGCTTCAGAAAAGCTGCACATCATAGACATATCTTCTAATGGGTTTTCTGGTGAATTGCCAAAAGATTGTTTCCGGACTCTGATTGGGCTAAAGCGGATTGATGCTGCTAAGAACAGAACAGCTGATATTGTACACACATATCTAAGTGGGGTTGTACGAACTCCACTCTATTACCAAACCACTGTAACAGTCACAATAAAAGGATCAACCAGAAAGCTTGAGAAGATCTTCAGAGTGTTTGCAGCATTGGATTTCTCCAACAACAAGTTCGAAGGTGCAATCCCAGACAGCATTGGCAGCTCAACAGGAATTTCTCTTCTCAACCTGTCACACAATGCATTCAGCGGTCGTCTACCCAAGCCCATTGCAAACTTGTCGAACTTGGAGTCACTCGACCTGTCCTACAACAATCTCAGTGGTGAGATTCCAGATGAATACGTGCAACTAAACTTTCTTCAGATTTTGAGTCTATCTTCCAACATGTTGGTTGGAAGAATTCCGCGAGCCAAGCAATTCGAGACGTTCACCGAAGCATCATACGAAGGAAATGAAGGGCTCTGTGGTCCGCCATTGGCAAAGAGCTGTGGAAACAAAAGCATGCCTGGCGAGTGTGTGTTAGAATCTGTGGATCCAATGTGTGATGCGGCATCCTCTTCAAATGAGAACGACGACCATGTCAATTGGCAATGGATAGCAGTTGAAACAGGGTTTATTTGTGGACTAATGACTCTAGTGCTCCCTTTGATTTTCTCATGGAGATGGCGAAGATGGTATTTTCTGCAGACTGATAAAATTTTGGCAAGGCTTTTTGCATTGAAGTCTTTACCCCATTGAGGTCGTTCATGTAAACTCCTACTCGATGGTATTGTCTGGTACAACAAGGTGTTGTATTATGTGCCAATTGAGTGAATAAAATTCGTGATCATGTTGATTTTGTCCTCAAAATTTACTTTGTTTTACGTCAATCAAAAGAGTAGAGCCATAACCTTGTAATGAATTTTGCGAAAACGTACATGAATATTGCGGCAAGTAGAGAGGTGTCGTGATCCTCCGTTCCTCTGAGAAAATGACAACCTTGTCATACATTATTGGATTTCTCTCCAATCTAAATTGGCTCTACTCTCCTACAAATGGATAAGCATTACCTCCAATCCAAACTCATGAAACTATTATTTGAGGTACTTCTCCATGGGATCCGACCCCTTTCAATCTTGCAATCATCAATACGTTCTGCGCATTGCTGATAGTAAGCCCTTCGTGGGAGCTACATTGACTCAATTCTGTCGTAATACAAGGTTGAGGGAATTTCGCCTGCTACTTGGGATCAATGTTGAAACTCTGTGCCCCGCCACATGTGTGCTTCACGAGCAGTTTTTAATTGATCGGCAGGACACTTGCACAGTTGCATTGGTAATATGCAGCACACAAGAGACAATGAACGAATTCGTATATAATATTGGAAGATGCGACACCATTTCACCATTAGACACCTACTTGTTAGTTTTTACAAATTAAATTAGTCGAGATCACAGATAAAGTAAGCCCACTTTTGCAAAGCTGAACAAATTTACATGTAAGCAGTCACTTTGCACCCATCAACCATTACTTGCCTTACTGTCGTGAAAAATCATGTTTAGTGTCTCCAGAAGGAAAATATGACATGATGTGCTACATTGCTAGTAGAGAGGCCACCTTTTCCGAAGCAATTAAGAGGTCCTCTGCTAAATAACTGCCAATGTCCTGATTTTTTTTTACATCATTTATAAAACCCATCTAATGTACCAATCTTTCGGTGATTAAAAAGGGTAACAATGCTTTCGAGATAAATTATTCAAGCGAGTTTGTGATGGTTATACGATGTTAAAATTAGTTTTTATAAATTATTAATAAAAATAATTGATCCAGACTCCTAAAATTATCAATAATATGTGTAGAAAACATCACAAACCTAAAGAAAGAAAAGAATTCGCAGTAGAAAAGAATTGGTAGAACTCCTCTGTAATAATAAAAAGAGTTTGTACATATCGATAAAAACTTAATCACACAGTACTAGTTACTCACTACCTGCAGGTGCCATTAATAAATAAAAATAAAAAACCAGTGAAAAGAAAAAAACCCCCACAAAGTTAACTACCAAAGCAATGAAAATACCGCTCATAAAACTTTACACTTTCCAAACATCAATTTCCAGCGTTCTCATATTTTCAATTGATTTTCAAAGATATACATACATACCCACAAAAAAGAGAGTAAAAGTAAAAGTAAAAGAGAAAAAAAATAAAAATACAACGGCGCCGTTAAGCAGCAGTGACAGCGCCTTCCTTACCGTTAGCGTCGAATCAGACGTCAACAGAGCAGCCGACAGGAAACTGGAGGCGGACGAGGGCGTTGTCGGAGGTGGGACGGCCGTCAAGTCGGAAATAGGCGGCGCATTTGACGTAGAGATGGTAGTGGCCGGAGACCCAGGTGCCGACCTTCCATCGGACACGGCCGTCGGCCTTGACGTTGATGACGAAGTACCCCGACGACTGGTCCTGTTGAACTGCCAGTACCAGGAACGGCGAGACCGGCACGTTGACGCCGTTGAGATACGGCGACCAGACCGTGATCTCGTTGTGGCCTTGGTAAGAAGATGGCAGTCTGGTAGCCAAGGTGACCTACGCCGACGCCATATTATCATAATTTAAACCAAAAAACTTACAAACACAAATTTAATTTATCGGTAACTGATACTTATAATTATAATTAAGTGTGTGATATAAGAAAATTTCTAAAATATAATAATAAAGGAGCTCAAACTACGATGCAGCGTTATATATATATATGTGTATGGTGATCGACCTGCTGATTCCGGTAGGTGGCATACACGGCGAGGCGGTCGTAGTAGACGCCTATGCGGTTGTTGGGGTTTCGAGCCACGAGGGAGATTTGCATGACAGTGGTGAGGGCGGTGGCGGCGGTGGCGTTGAACTGGAGGATGGCCACGTCTTGGAGGACGAAGCGGGGGTGGGTGGGGCGGAGGACCAGCCAGATGATGAGGATGGCGAGGAGGACGAGGACGATGACGGTGAGGACAAAGGCGAAGAGGCGCTGGAACAGCTTCAGCCGCTTTTTCTCGGCCTTGCTGCAGTCCTTGGCCGACATGGTCGATGATCGCCGGGGGATTTGCTCAAGGCTGGGAGATCAGTGAATGAGCGAGAGGTAGATCCAAAGGATGAGGGAAGGTAAAGCTGAGAGAAGAAAGAGAAGAAAGAAAACGACCAGTGATGATGATAGGGAAGGCCGGTGAATTTATGAGATGGAGAAAGGCTCGACTGATCTACTTATGTATGTATGTATATGATGAGTAGTCTTATATGTTCACTAATATTCACTGATAGTCAGATTTGTTTGGTGATAAGGGTTTAACATAATAAAGTATTGATTTCACCACCAAAACTCTTTGTAATTCCACTGTTTGGGAAAAGAATTGATCTGTAATTTCACTTGAAATTTAAGGTGCATGTGGTTTTTTATTACAACATGAATGGTAGCTTTGGATCACTTAAATGTGGTGTTGAGAGTATAATTATTAATATTTGTGGTTGGAAAGATAATAAATATATACTCAGGTGGATGTCTGATCTAGTCTGGGAGCTTGTATCAATTCTTGTAAACTAAGTATAGGTAGAGTGTTATTACTGACCATTGCCAAAAGAATGTGTTCTCTTCACTCTTCCTCTGCTCACATAATAATCTCCTCTATATACGAAGTTTCTTATGTATAATATAACATAACACAAGATGGTTTAAGTGTTTAGACGCATCTCCGATGGCTTTTGTCTCTTCCAGGAATCGAGCTGTAATAAAAATCCATGTCAATGATCACACCATTGCTGGGATTTACCACATAAATTAATAATTTAAATGAACATACGCTAATAAAGAATAACTAATTGTCTAATAGAGAGTTGGCTTCTACCCATTATGCATAGTTAGTTTACTGGAACATAAAACCTTCTTGGCCACACACAAATTACTCTTATCAGATACATGTCAAGCTCAATCATTGTTTTCCTTTTAGCTTTGACGGCCCACTGGTTTCTTCTCGCTTTGTAAAAAAAATTTAATTAGTTCTTGACACATTGCATTTGGGGGATTTTCTGCTCGACTTGTAAAATACAAATACTAGACTTTTTATATTTTATTGATTAAAGCATGGATTAGAACACACTTGACGGGTGGCATTCTTGTAGTATTATTATTGTATCATTAAAACGCCATTTTTCTAATATTATATGCAGGTCGGTCGTCCTAAGCAATCAGGCGGGACAAGCAAGACAACAGAGTTCTTTGATGGTGGGTACCGCATTAACTGCCCTTTTTTTTATTAAACTACGAATTATTGTTCTCATGAAAAAAAATGATTTATGAAGGGTAAGACACATTAAAATCTATTTGTTCTGTAGCATGTTATCAAATGATGAATGCAATTAATTAAGATATAAATCCCAAAAAAGATTCATGGTGAATAAGATATAGATCACTTCTTGAAACCAACCATCACAGAGCTAATTAAGTGTTAATTAGTGGTAAGAAAATATAATTTGCCCAACTTGATCTCATGGAGTGTTAATACATAATTGTACCCAAAAAATATTCTGGGTACTGCACTCTTAATCCAAGACATATTTATATGCGTTCAGAGGAGATGATTTCATCAAACTCACTTGCCAGTCCAGAGCCACCAGACCTATCAGGAATCAGGTTTGTACTGCGGGAAGTCGTAAATTCGTGAAGACTTTATGAACAATCTAGCCCGGCCTGCTACTCCCACATATATACGGAGGGATTGATTGGAAGAGCTTCCTAAACTTGAAGATTATTGCTAGTAATTGACTTTCTTAAATATATCTGTACTGTCAAATAGCAAATTTACCCCCAAAATTCACAGTCAAATACATGAATTGTCTCAATTAAGTGTGAAATTTATCTGTTGATTCATAGCAATTACGCAAGTATACTAAACAGGTTCAATGACCGCCATCTCTATCGGAAGTGGGGTGCGTGTGTATAATTGCTCGAGTGAGTGCGTATGCATGATAGCAACAAGTTTGGACTTTATTTTGCAATCCGAGAGAGATGTAATTAAGCACTACCTTCTACCTAACGCTACCTATTTGTTTCCGGCATGCACCACCGACCCCTTCCATAAATCCATTTCACTTCTAAAAACTTCCTCATTAGCCTAGCTTTGTCTGATTTGCGTAAATCGAAAGAGCCATGTTAGATGTTCCTTCAATGTCATAATCAGAAGGTATAATAAAGCTAAGCTTGTCCTCAAAAAAATGCAATTATGAATGTACCGATCTTGAGCCTCACACAATTTTTTTTACTTAGATCGAATAAGAAATTGTAAACGATTACAAACTTGAAGATAAAAAAATTTTCCAAGGTCACAAGGGTTCAACAAATCTGCATGAATCATGCTGCCGTTTGTTGTTAACTTGCATGTGGGGAGCCCACAAGTCCAGAAAGATAGATTCCAGGAAAGGCCACATGTTGAGAAGCTAGGAAAGTGCACAAGGCAAGGATATCTTCGTTGGAAAATGATCCCAACCAAAAAGGCCATCTCTTTCTAAACCAGGTTTTAGCTGACACTTACCATCTAGTTGCACTGATGAGAAGTGCTCAAGCATCTTTCTTGAAGTTTTGGGAGCCCTAACATTCAGAATCCATCTGAATATTAAGTTGGTAATTCTGTTTTAGAGCGGCCATGTTCAAAGAGAGGGAAGGATATTCATTAGCATGATAGTGAAGAGAGAACAAAGAAAGAAAGCTTCATGTTAGGGAGATTCTAAAGTGGAGAAAGCCCCAGACAGGATAAAAAGAAGGAATGAAAGAGTATTTTGAGAAGATGGAATAAGGAAAATGGGCACTTGGATGATATTAAAAATACCTTTCGCATGATATTAAATAAATTATTTATATATGGGCAAAGTTATAATTAAAATTTTAAAATTATAAAAATACCCTTTATATTGCCCTCCTGCCGCCGCCGCCTTTCCCTCTGACTGTGTGCTGCCGCCCCTTCCCGCTGACCCCGTGTGCCGTCTACCACCACCCCTTAGCCTCCGATTTTTACAACCATAAATGGGCACTAGAAACTCACCACCAAAAAAAATTATCGAGCCAAGAAAGAGGGAATGATCCTTCCGTGTTACGAATGCAAAAATAAAGATACAGCCCACGGCGCTCAGAGGCAGAAAAGACAGTCAAAAGCTTACTTGCATGAATCTCTCGTTTAAGTTTTCAAAAGTGAACATAGAAAGGGGAGGAGCCGTATTGTAGAAGGCACAGGAAAGAAATAATTGCACAGTGTTTCAAATCCCTGAAAGGCTTAATAAGTGGTAGATTAATCTTCCAACAACACGAGGCAAAATGAAAGCCAACATAATGGCTATTGATTATTTCTGATGATCTCTGCTGCTAAAAATCAATGCCTCATCCAACGGTGAAGATTTGTGTTGAAAAAAGGAATTGGGTGAAAATTGAATAGCTCAATAATACTCATCATCAACGAGAAGATTTACACAGGAAGTGGTGAAACGAGTTTAGGAACAGGCGAAATAGCAGCCTAATTGGAAATGCTTTGATTTCAGACGGCATGCAGTATGCAGACAAAAAGGGTCCAATGAATATAGAGACGACAATGGGGACAATAAATCTTACTGCCAACGTAGATTGACAGTGCTCAAGATCTCTAGCTTGGACAGGAAATCAATGTGTATCCACCATTCCAACGCTTTGATCCTCCGAATAAGAATACAGCATCCCAATCTGAGAAAAAATGTTGAAAAATAGAGACTGCAAATTGATAAAGTCAGAGGCGAAAGTCATTAACAATTTCATGGTTGGAAAAATGCCAATATTTGTGCAAACAACCAGAACACTGCCAATTGATTGAATATTTTCACTCCTCCCAGTTGTTTAATTGATCTTGTAAGACCTTAAAGCAAAACATTCACTGGTTTGATCCAACAGCTACAAAGAATATGCAAAGAACATCAAAAAAATTGAAGGTCCTAAATAAATGAAGACAACACATCATGCGTTAATTTATTTATTTATAAAAATACAGGCACTCGACTTACATAGAAGATCAGGAGAGGGGGGGGGGTTGGAAGGGAAGAAAAACCAAACATAGAACATGATTTGTTTACTTCAAAAAGGCGACCTTTGCTTATAATTATCCACTGAAATGAAAATTATCGCCTAAGATCATTAACCATCTTTCCTTCAAATAAGTTGCCTAGTGTTGCTTCCACCTCTTCCGGCTTGAATCTTATGTACTTCTGAGGAGACTTGCCACCTTCAATAAGAGGCCTGAAATACACATCTCCGAAATTTTTAACAAAAGATAGAGATGGCAGCACGATATTAAGTTGTTTCCATCCAAGCATCACAGACAAAACTCAAAATATTAGACACAATATAAAGCATGGCAACACGACATAAAGTTGTTTCCATCCAAGCATCGCAGTCAAAATTATTAGACACCATATAAAGCATATGTAATACTAAATAAAGAAACCAGATGCTTCGATAAAGGAATTTTATTCATGCATTTATGTGCAAGCATTTATACAGGATCACTAGAAGTAGAACATGGCCCCCTAAGATATACGCTCAAAAGGTCTCATGCTTTCCAGCTATATTTTTATGAATTCAACAATATTCACAGCATCATATTTATCTAATAAGTGAATCAAGCTAGATGTTATAACATACCCAAATCTCTTAATAAAAGATCGGTAAGCTGGCAAAAGAACTTCTGCAATTGACAATCTCAAATGTTCCCGCAACTCATTATCAGGAACATTCCACTGACATTGACGAAGATAAAGCTCCTCAAATTGCATATTGAAAGACTTGAATCTGATTCAAATAAATGGAATGGGATAATATCTTCAGTGTAGTAATTTTCATAGAATCTCCAAAATTACCAACATGAGCGTCAAAGAATTTAGAAATCTCAGACCTGTCCTTTACCATAGCTCTAGAAACACCA
Organism: Piper betle; assembly: GCA_033002965.1. Classification (NCBI taxonomy): domain Eukaryota; kingdom Viridiplantae; phylum Streptophyta; class Magnoliopsida; order Piperales; family Piperaceae; genus Piper; species Piper betle. Next base: position 121,512 of record JAURVB010006221.1, on the reverse strand, counting down.
CTGCTATTTGCCACATCGCTTCCAGGTGCACTGCCACCCGATGAAGTCAAGCCTTGAGCAGAAAGGCATTGGAGAATCTGCAGTGACAATTATGCAAATTTTTGCAAAATACTTAGAAATTAAAAACACAACTTCTAAATAAGTTAGCCAAACAAAGCAGTGTTTGAGCTCAACTCTTACAACACTACAAGTACATAACAATCTTCTTCGCTAGCCAAAAGATTGTTCCATTCATCAAAAAATATAACACTTGACACCAAGACCAAGAACTTGGATAAAAATCAATTCATAAATAGAAAAAAATTCATAAGATCATTTATGTCGAATAAATTCTACATTCAGAAACACAAAATTTATCAGTTGTACATAAGTGCTTTTTTTCATATAGATGCCCAAAGTTCAATGACTTGCACTAGTCAAGCTTTCAAACTTCGCCATAATCAGGCAAGTTATAAAATGCCAAAAATGAGATAATGGACGTAGCAGTTTGCATTTTATAGATTAGCACCCATAATTTCAGCAAATGCATCAATTGCAGTTGAGATCAGCATCCTCCAAAATTGCAAGCACATGGACATGAAAATGGTGAAGCGTTTGAGTGATGGAATAAAGGAGGAACGAAAAAATTATTTACACAAACTAGTTGACACAGTTCAAAAAATTACAGAAACGTGACTTGACAAAATTACAAATATTGTCAAGATAATTTGGCATACTGACTTCGCTCTTAAATTTTACCTTTCCCCAAGCCACCCTTTTATACTGATTAGCATGCTGCTGAACCACTCTGCGGTGTCTTTGCACCCAGTCATCCCCCAACAAATCCTTGGCTTCAGACCTGAGGAATAATCAAGAGAAAAAGTTGTCAACAAGTTTGAAAAAAAGAAGAGAAAAAATAAGAAATATGAACAAAAAAGCACAATTAACATAGCACAGAAGTAAGAGCTCACTTTCGCACAGATCTGACCATGTAGTGTATATTATTCATAAGGAATAGTTGAGTTAAAGCGGGATCTTTATACTGCTTAGATTTGCCATCCAAATTGGTCTGAAGAGCTTGCATAATTCGTATAGTCAGATCTCCCAATTGAGAGTTGGAGTCCTTTGACCCGCTATCAAATTCTTGAAAAAGTTGCTTCAAAGTTAATTGGTAGCTGCAGAAATTATCAGATATAATTAATGAAAGCACCCAATATTACCAATGTTTGACCTTAAAAGATATTATGCTAAGATTCAGCATGGCCCAAAGACATTTGAAATGAGGTACCACTTATTTATTGTTACCATCATCTTAAAAGGCTATGCCGGCAGCATGGATTCGAGTCACCATTAATTGCACTCACATTCAAATCAATAAGACAAAAACATGCAAAAAATGTTTGGTCAGGCCTCTGGTTATCAATTAACATTATACTCACTTCTGGACCCACAAATCTCAATTCTCAAGAATGTACTAACAGCAAAAAACAGCTTCATGCGAATCATGATGAAAGCATTCACATGCACAAGGATGAATCCTTATTATTCTTCATCTTCCACCTTAACCCAAAAAGAGGTCAGGGGCATAGATTCTAATCTAGAATTCATGTGATAGAAATAGCAAAATTTTTAATTTACTAAGGATTAATAGTGCCAGATAATTAGAAAAGAAAATTTGGCATGCATAGTAAATGGACTTACTCAAAGAGAAATTTTACATAATTGATGACATAGCTTGTGAGAGGATGGACAGTTCCATCAAGCACAGCTGTCTTGGTGGCATCTTTTTCAACAGCTTCCTCAAAATCACCAAAAATTTCTTGGGCAGTCTGTGCCAACTTTTTACTCAATGCCGCTGCAGCATCTTGCACTTCCAAACATGACTTTCCTTCGAAGATATATGCCATCTACCCAATGATAAAGGTCAAAATGATTATGACTTGAAGGAACTAAAAAATTGCAGTCAAATGCTACAATAGGCATCTTATATCAAAACACAACTAAGACAGCAAGCAACTTATAGCCGTGAATAGCAAAAAAATTGAGAAGTTGAGTAGGCATTGAAAGCTCATAAAGCAAACAGACATGTATGTACGGATATAAAAATGCTAATTCCATTTCTCATCAACACCGTTCTATGCTCATGAGCTGCATGTTCACATAGAAAGCAAAACATTAAACCCATCTATGAAGTGAATAACAGCAGACCTTGAAGCTAGACATCCTTCTTGATGTTGTTAAAAAAACTTTCCTCTTTTAGTAAACTTGCCATTAGGTACATAGTGTCCCATTCTTAGTCATTCATGAGCCTTTAGACCTACTTGCTCGTTAATGGACATCTAAGGAGTAACAAACCTTAAAAAGCTTGACATCCTTGATGTTGTTAAAAAAACTTTCCTCTTTTAGTAAACTTGCCACTAGGGTGTATCTAAGGAGAGTCTTAGTTGCTTATTAAGTATTGCCGAGGCCATTAATGAGGCTCATTAGGTTATTTGTGATGATGTATTTAAGTCCCCTTGGAGTTGCAATAGACAAGACAAACAAAAATTTTGTACTAATCCTTTCTTTTTCTTTCCTTGAACATCCCGACTTCTCCTGTACATTAACGCCTCTGGCTTCCTTCTGTTTCACTATAGTCCAAACTAACAGATGCCTTCCTCTAAACAATAATGAATATAAATATCAAAACAATGACTAATATAGAAACTCAATTTCATCAGATGGAACTAAAAAAATTGCAGTTAAATGCTACAATAGGCATCTTACAGCAGAACATAATTAAGACAGCAAGCAACTTATAGCCGTGAATAGCATAAAATTTAAGTTGTGTAGGCATTGAAAGCTCTTAAAGTAAACAGACATGAATGTACACATATAAAAAATACTAATTCCATATCTAATCACACCGTCCTATGTTCATGAGCTACATGTTCACATAGAAAGCAAAACATTAAACCCATCTATGAAGTGAATAACAGCAGACCTTGAAGCTAGACATCCTTCTTGATGTTGTTAAAAAAACTTTCCTCTTTTAGTAAACTTGCCCCCGGGCGTATTTACCATTATAACATAGTGTCCTGTTCTTAGTCGTTAAAAACCATTAGACCTACTTGCTTGTTAATGGACAACTAAGGGGTGCCTATTGTTGGTGGTAGCTGCTTAGTAAGTATGCCAAGGTCATTAATGATGCCCATTAGGTTATTTGTGATGATGTATTTAAGTCCCCTTTTGATTTGCAATCGACAAGACATAAAAATTTTGCACTAATCCCTTCTTTTTCTCTCCTTGAACATCCTGACTTCTCCTGGACATACACCTATCACTTCCTTCTGTTTCACTATGTAGTTTTAACTCCTAACAGATGCTTCCCTCTAAACAATAATGAATATAAATATCAAAACAATGACTAATACAGACTCAATTTCATCAGATGGATTACAATAATGAAAGGTGAAATATGCTCAGCTTAACGTCAGTACATTATGGTAAAAGGCTGGTAATCACAGCTTTCACAAGTAATGAAATCATTACATGTTTTGAAAACAGCAATTTATCTTCTTTGCATAAAATCCAATAAAAATGAAAGTTTAAAATGGGTGCGAAATGTCAAAGCAGCTAGCCAAGTGAACATATAAGAACCGACTTGGCACAAACTCAAATATCACCATCCAAGCGAGCAAATAAAAATTGACTCTGCACGAACTCTGCATACCTCAGGCTGAAGTTCATGCATTACTTCAAACATGTCAAGAAGTACAAACAGCTTTTCAGGAGATCTTTTGCTTTTAGCAATGGCCTCTCCAAAACTCAATAGCATTGCCACACTATTTGCAGTAACTTCGGCAAAGCAGATCTCCTTGAACTCAATTCCTTCAAAAATTTGATCACATAATTTCCTTTCTGCCGCAAAAAGTAACTTGACCTGTTTCATGAAAGCCAACAAATTAATAAAGGTAATTATGCCTTGTATATTGTATACTACCAATTCTATATTAAATCCTTACAGAAATTCGCATATAGTGAATCCAGTTCCCAATTTTTGCCTCCAAAGTTTCCCATTGCATTTTCTGCACATCATCCTTACTTAGTCTTTCCACACCCAATTTTCTAAGACTTTGTTCCAGTACAGACGAGCGGGTATCCCTGAACAAATATTTTAAAAAAATTATTGCAAAAAAAAAAATTGAAACAGAACTGATTAATGAGGTTTTCTTGGTAAAAGAGTTCAACTAAAAATTTTAATTTAGACATTTTTAGACTTGATACAATCTCCTAAAAATGTCTAACCGGAAAAGCTAAGCCATTATTGGTTCCAATTAACATTTATTTATTTTTTGAAAAATGTGATTATAGCCACACATGCAATTTCTTTACCTGTAAACTTTGAGCAACTGCTGCTCATGACCAGCCTGAACCATTTGGACAGCCAAATCGTGCAATAGAGGCACAATTCTGGGTGGAATCAAAGCTGGAGGGATATACACAGCATTTTCTAAACTCTTCGCATCATTCTGGTTAGAATGGTTGTTATTTTCACCATGTCCAGGAGAGTTAGATGAAGGAAGTGGATTATTAGGCAGGCAGTCAAAAAGACGATCAGGTTCAGTTGGTTTGCTGAAACACATCAAAATTAAACTCCGTTTACTAAAAAATACATATATATATTTTCTTTCCAAACATTGCAAATATTAAAAATTTGAACATGAAACCGCAGATAAAAGCTATTATTAAGTTCAATCGATAAGGTTAATAAACAACCAATCACATTTTTTTAAAAAATCCAATCAAAACATTATCAAAATACTTAAACTATATCAGATTGGTATAAGCATGAAGCCTGTGGATAGTGAGAGGAGAATAGCAAAAACACACGTTTAAATAGCACCAAATAAGCATTTATCACACACATGGTATAGCTGTGTCCTTCAATTATTATTGCCCATTCTACCCCTATCAATATTTATACAATTTAAGCCAGTATTTGTATTCAGGTTTAGACAAAGTTTTACACAAAAAAACCTTACTATCATCATATTCATTAACATATCTGACAAAAGATTAAGATAAACATAATGTAACAAAGTAATGCTCCCAAATCTGGAAAAAAACCCCAAATACCACATCCACTTTTACAATATATGATCATAAATGAGCACAGTAATAAAACCTTTGATGGCAGGCACAGTTGTCAAACTAGAGAATTAAACATACATGCATTTTCGTGCCAGCATTGAGATTTCTATTTTGTACGTCTAAAACATAAACAAATAGAAGAAGAAAGAATGTAAAAATGTACATAACTGAATGATTAAACAAACCTATAAGAGTTTAAAAGTTGCTTAAACTCCTCCTCTAGCTTCAAAATGGCCTTTGCCAATAAACCGTTAGCGTGATTGACTACTCCATCACTGCTCTTAAAACTTTTATTGGAGCTGAAGAATCGCACATTGCTTCTAAGCTGATCAACTGCCTCTAAGTAGCTTTCTAAATCTTCGTGGGGTCCTTTAAGTATCTTAGCCTCAGCCTGCATTGAACTCCAAAGAAATTAAAATTAATAAAGCTGCTACTCTTTACATCACACCCACTCCCACCTGTCCCTCACAACTAGCTATTAATAAGTAATCTGCAAGTAAAAAGTTTTTCGTGTTAGAATGTTAGAAAACATAGTTAGTATCAGCTAGTGTGGAGAGTCCTATATCAGCTCAGAAGAGATCTAGCCATGCATTATCTGACCGTCTCAGTAATCTAATCGCTCATACTAATTGGAGCTGAATAGGAATTTCCATTCTAGCTTATACTAATTATTTCCATACTAGAAAGGACACCATCTTGACCCTAATGTTCTGAAATAAAAAACCACCCAACCTCCTCAAGCATTGTCAATTCCAGTAATCAACTTCTTCCTCTTCTTCTACTGCTGCATATGCCCTTCCTGACACCATCCTCCTTCTTCGTCCGGGACTTGAGCCCGGCTATGCACAAATATTGGCAAAGTTATAAAATTTTAGTAGTCAAGATTTCCTAATTTTGCTTGGTAACTACCCATACTAAACTAAGACCGATCATGTCTAGCCTCATCATTTTCGTCAATAAACTCTCTAAAAGGGCAATATGCGTCCAAATTATTCAAATTTCATCTCAACAACATGCAGTCTAGCCCTAACTAACAGCATTACCCAGCAATTACGAAATCATGAACCACCTGCACAATTAGACATGGGAACAAAATTATGAACGAGAAAGGGGAAAGAGACCTGGCGAGAGAGATCGAATTGCTGCAGGATCACCTCAGCCGACTTGATCGTCTTGTCAATGTTTTCGTGCGCCCGCCGTATCGAATGCGTCTTCACCTACCACCCCCAAGCAATTCCAAAAAAACCACCAAACCCAAATTCTCCAAATCAAAAACACAGATTGCAATTATTTCGATCGTAACAGAAGGGAATGAACAAGAACAAACCTGGGTAGGTCGCATGGCAGCGTCGAGGGCGGAGAGACGGTGGTCGAAGGAGCCGAGGATGGCGACCATGCCCTGGGTGTTGGATTGGCTCCGCCCCAGCGCCTCCCGCATAGCAGCCGCCCGATCGGCCAGCGCCCGAAGCGCCCGGTCGTCCATCGCCGGAGCCACCCGGATTGCCCCCATCGGAGAATGGCGACGCAATGATTCGCCGGCGTCGGACCAACAAATGCGGATTTAGTTGTGGGAGGGAGTTGTTAACGCTCCTTTTAGCCGTGCATTGGTTAATTAAGAGCTCTTTAATTAATTAATTAAATTGATTGATTAATTAACCGGTTTTTTATTATGGCCGTTAGAAGGTTCGGTTGGCGGTGAACGCCAGGTTGGCTGATATACAAAGATTGATTTTTTGGGTGTGACGACAGGTTCAAATTCAAAGATAATAGAAGAGCTTTTTCCATGAAAGAGAAGTTTTTTACGTTTCAACGTCGGAAAAATTATACCTAATTATCCAAAAATATGTATAAATTATCTAAAATATGCCCACTTATCTTTATCAAAAAAATTATGCCCACTTACAAAACTTTTATTTTTTTAAGGGGGTAACTAGTCATTGGCCATTGGCCGCCCTTATTAGGGTTGCCTAAGCAGTTAGGATTTGGCCACCTAGGCCATGGAGGTGGGCGGGCAGGCTTTTGTCATTTAGCGTGTGAACAGTTAGACTAGCCTTGCAAACCTTAGATAGCTAGACCCTAACCACCACCCTTCAAACGGCGGTAACTAGCCTATTATTGCGGCAGCCATATTAAAAAAATTAAGATGACGGCTAGTTGCTGTTGCCAACTAAATTTGGCTGCCTATGGCCCGTCTCTCGCCGACAACAATTTAGTTTTTTAAACATTTTTTATAATAATGTTAGACATGTCATTATTATAAAATTTTCTTTTTCTAATAATTATATATATATATATATATTTTCTACCACTTGATAATATAAAAAATCTCTTTTTAATAAAAAACTCATATTAAAATCCAATCCAATTGCCCCTCAAATCAAATAAATTAATTAAAAAAATAAATAAAGAATAGAAAACATTGCGTTATTTACATTTCTATTTTTCTCAACCGTTTTATTGGAAAATAATTCTTTTAAAAAAATTCAGGAAATGAAAAACTAAGAACTTAGAACCTGGAAAAAACACAAAATGATTTGTCATAACTTTGAAAAATACAAATATTATAAAAATTTTCAGATGGAAAAAATGGGTACATATTTAGATGCCATCCAATCCATTGCTCTAATTTCGTCTTCGTGCTTTTCCATTGTTGTTTCAAAAATAGGCTTTAACATGTCCTCCGTCTTCATACCTTGGGCCTTAAGCTTCTATCGAAAAATTGCTAATCACCATCATGCATCCTATTGATGCTACTGATGTAAACCGTGGTCACATTAGCATCGGTTTAGTATGTTCTACAAAAACTATCAGTGTAATACTTTGCAAAAATTAACAATGATATAGAGCAAAATATTTGAAATCAAGAGTTGGAATAAGAAATGAACCATTAGTACCATTGGTTGGGATAAAATTAGGAGGACAACCTTGAGAAACAATTGAACAATTACATTGAGAAGAAAAGATTTACAGCAATGAGGAGGGGTTTTATATCTACATAACTTGATAGGCAAGCATCTCAACATTCCTATTTTTGAAAACTAAGACATTTACAGAAATACCCTCCCTTATACATTCCAAACATTACACTATCTTATACATTCCTAACATCCCCCCTCAAGCGAGACAGAGGGACAATGCCGAGCTTGAAAACATTGGCAGAGAAAGGTCGAAGCAGCAGGGCCTTGGTGAACATATCAGCCAGCTGATCCGATGAAGAGACATGTTGAGTTTGTAGTTTGTGCAAGGCAACCTGCTCCCTAACATAATGATAATCAATTTCGATGTGTTTGGAACGAGCATGAAAAACAGGATTCACAGTTAACTGTAAGGCACTAAGATTATCACAGAATAGAATTGGACAAGACGATTGTGAGATGTGAAGATCAGTGAGAAGATATGACAGCCAAGTAATTTCAGCAGCAGTGATTGCCATAGCACGATATTCTGCTTCAGTGCTACTACGAGAAACAGTTGGTTGTTTCTTGGCAGACCAGGAGATGCAATTAGCACCAAGAAAGGTACAAAAACCAGTGGTAGAACGCCGTGTTTGAGCACAACCAGCCCAATCAGAATCAGAATAAGCACGAAGAGAGAAATCAGTGTGAGAGGATAAAAATTGACCATGATCAATGGTGCCTTTTACATATCTAAGAATCCTCTTTACTTGGGAAAAATGGAAATCAGTTGGTTGCTGCATGTGTTGACAGACAGAATTTACAGCAAAAGAAATGTCAGGTCGAGTAAAGGTAAGATATTGAAGAGATCCAACAAGTTGTCTATACAAAGTGGGATCATGAAATGGAGGAGAATTGTCTGGTGGTTGAAGCTTATAGGCAATTGGAGTTGAGAGAGGTTTGGCATCAAGAAGACCTGCCTTCTTTAAAAGGGAAAGAGCATATCGTTGTTGAGACAGGAAAAGACCATCAGGCAAGGATTGAACCTGAATCCCAAGAAAATAGTGGACATGACCAAGATTTTTCATTGCAAATGCAGTATTCAGTTCCTGTAAAAATCGATCAAGTAGAGGAGAAGCATTCCCTGTGATTAACATATCATCTACATATAGAAGTAGGACAACCAAATCACCATCCTTGTTAAGAACAAATAGAGAAGGATCAGCAATACTAGAATAAAACCCTTGTGAGAACAAGAAAGAGCTGAATTTATCAAACCAGGCACGTGGAGCTTGTTTCAAACCATATAAGGCTTTATTTAACTTGCAAACATAGGATTTATGAACTGAGTGTTTAAAGCCTGGTGGTTGAGAAACATAAATAGTTTCCTGAAGCTCTCCTTGTAAAAAAGCATTTTTAACATCGAATTGGCAAATTTTCCATTTCTTGACAGCAGCAAGAGAAAGGACAGTGCGAATAGTTGCTGGTTTAACAACAGGTGAAAAGGTTTCAGAAAAATCTACTCCATGCTGATTGAAGCCTTTTGCAACAAGTCGTGCTTTAAAACGATCAATTGTATCATCTGCATTGTATTTGACACGAAAAACCCACTTTGTTCCTATAACATTCATATCAGAGGATTTTGGAACTAACTCCCATGTGTTATTTTCCTCTAAAGCCTGAAGTTCTTCTTTCATAGCTTGTAGCCAACCAGGATGATCAAGAGCTTCTTTAATAGTCTGAGGTTCAAGAGCAATGTGATCAGGTTTTGTGGTAACCATTAAGGCATATTTTGGATTAGGTTTAACAACACCTAACTGAGACCTGGTGACCATGGAGTGACGAGGTTTGTCAGGAAGGACTGAATGATCATGACTAGGATGAGGAGAATTAGGAGTGGAAGATGAACAAACAGCAGTAGGGACTGAGAATTCAGAGGAATGTGGATGAAGCAAAATAGGAGATGACTGTGAAGAGGATGATGGAATGACAGCAGGAGGAGGAATAAGATCTGATTGAGTGATTGTGAAGGGAATCAGATCCATGTAAGTAGAAATGTCTGAGGTAAGTGGAACACAACGAGCAATCTTTTCCTGAGAAACAGATTTGTAAGGAAAATGTTGCTCATCAAAGAGAACATCTCGAGAAGTAAAAAACTTCTTGGAAGGAATGTGATAACAAAGGTAGCCCTTGTAGTGAGATCTGTAGCCAAGAAAAACACAAGGCAAAGACCTTGGCAAAAACTTGTGAGCATTTTGAGACCTTAAAGAAGGATAACAGGAGCATCCGAAAACTTTAAACAATGAGTAGTTAGGTTGTTGTTTGAACAAGGCAAAATAAGGCGAAATGTTCTCTTTTAAAACAGATGAAGGTCTTCTATTCATAAGATAAACTGCTGTGGAGAAGCTTTGTGTCCAAAAAGAAGATGGAACATCACTATGAAACATTAAGGACAGTCCAACTTCAACAATTGTACGATGCCTTCTTTCAGCCCTACCATTCTGCTGGGGTGTATGTGGACAAGAAACTTGATGAATTATACCATTAGACGAACAATAGGATTGCATTTTGGCAGATATGAATTCACCACCACCATCAGATTGTAAACACTTAATATGTGTAGAAAATTGTCGTTGAACATACATATCAAAGGCTAGAAAGACAGAATAAAAATCTGACTTATTTCGTAAAGGATAGAACCATGTGAACCTTGTGCAATCATCAACAAATATGACATAGTAGCGAAAATTGTCAATAGAAACAATAGGAGCTGGACCCCAAAGATCACAATGTACTTTATCAAAAGGATTAATGCAACTAGTTGGACTGTTTGAGAAGGGTAATCGAGTAGACTTTGCTAGCTGACAACTAGAACAAACAAAGGAAGATTCATCTGCATTCTCAAAATCTATTAAGAGTTGATTTTTGAGCTTCAAAAGTACATCAGCAGAGCAATGCCCCAATCTAGAATGCCAGAGAGACAGAGTTGGTTTTTGAGTTTTGCTGGAATAATAGCCAAAATGCTGAGACTGATGAATCTTGTAGAGACCACCAGCTTTAGATCCTTCAAGAATTATTCGTCCACTCCCTCTGTTAGTAACAGTAAAACCAGTAGGAGTAAATTGAAAAACACAATTGAAGTCAGTTGTAAACTGACTGATTGATAATAAGTTTTGCTTGAGATCAGGAACATGTAGAACATTCTTTAAGGTAATAGATCCAGACGAAGTAGTAAGAGTAACATGACCAATATTCTGAATAGGCAGCTTGTTTCCATTTCCAATTAAAACACTTTCAAAGCCAGGATAAGTTGTATAAGTGTCGAAGATATGCAGAAAAGGAGTCATATGAGATGACGCACCTGAGTCAGGAAGCCATTGATTAACATCATCAGTCTTAATTTGAAGAGCACTGAGTGCTTGCTGAACAGCTTTGGGATCAGACTGAAGAGATGGAACTCGAAAGTCCTTGTTAAATCTTTTGAAACACTTATGAGCAGTGTGACCAGGTTTAAGACAAATTTGACAGATTGTCTTGAAAACCCTAAGAGCTTCCTTTAATTCTTCCTCATTTCGAATAGGTTGCTTAGGACCAAAAGCCACCGCATTGGAAGTTGGTGAGAATTGTGTTGTGTGTATGGTGGTAGTAGCTGGAGCAAAACCTCTCTTGTCAGAAGAGAAAACTGAAGAAACTGAGTTCGATTTCAGGCTTTTATGAGCTGCAAATGCAGCTGGAGATACAACATCAGAACTGGATTGAAGAAGAATCCGAGACTCATAACTGTGTAGCATGGATAAAATTTCAGAATAGTCAGGTAGAGGTGGTCTGAGAATCATGGTTGTAAACATCTGATAGTTCGTTCCAAGTCCATTTATCATCCAAAAAGATTTTCGATCATCAGATAGGGGCTTTCCAATTGCAGCAAGTTCATCACAAATTGTTTTGTACTTGGATAGATAGTCATCAAGAGAGTCATACTGTTCACGCTTTAGAATTTGCATCTGATGATTTAGAGCAAGTTCCCTATCCATCGTTGCCTTAACAAACTTAGACTTTAAGGCATTCCAAACATCAGCAGCAGAATCAATGCCAATAACTTGAGCTAAGATTTCTTCACTTAAAGTACCAAGAATCCATCCTTTAATCAGTTTATCAGTTCTTTTCCAAGCACAGTAATCAGAGTTTGGCATGATTTGTGTAGTAGAATCAGGCAACTGATGAATAATAGTTTGAGGTGGTGAAGGAATTGTACCATCCAAAAAACCAATGCATCCTTGAGATTCAATTAAATTTGTAATCTGAGATTCCCACATTAGATAGTTCTTTGCATTGAGCCGAAGAGTAACATAAGAAGGTGCATGAACATGGATAGGATAAGGAAATTTTATCAAACATTGTGAATTAATAGAACTGGATGCAAATGACTGCCCAGCGACTTGATGAGAATTAAATGTAGGAAACCATGGATATGACATGACATGATCAGCAAAGGAAGAGTCGATAGTAGATTCTAAAACAGCAGCCTGATGAGATTCACCAGAAGAATTTGAAGCCATAGATTTCAATGTCAAAAGCAAAGAACGAAGTATCGACAAAAACAGAAAAGTTCACCAAAGAACAGAGTGTTCTGCTTCTTGCCGAAGAACAGAGTGTTCTGCTTCTTGCCGGATCGTTTTAGAAGATCGAAAAACACTTTGCTCAAACAGAAGAAACGAAGACCTTGAAGAAAGAAGCGGAAGCAAGATCTTGACGCTCTGGTACCATGAGAAACAATTGAACAATTACATTGAGAAGAAAAGATTTACAGCAATGAGGAGGGGTTTTATATCTACATAACTTGATAGGCAAGCATCTCAACATTCCTATTTTTGAAAACTAAGACATTTACAGAAATACCCTCCCTTATACATTCCAAACATTACACTATCTTATACATTCCTAACAAACCTCAAATCCAATATCTTGTTCACTGCAGTCATACCATTTACACTGTGATCCCATGGCTCACAAATTAATTGTCGCTTCATTATGTGGCTCCTTCCACGAGAGAAAATCGAACCATGGGGATTGACTTCTAGTACATGTTATAGGGATAGAAACTCGCTTACGACAGAAGGATTATAACCTTGTTCTTGAGCTTCAAAAGCTCAACCTTATAATAATTATCAAATCAACCAATCAACATCTATGGTGAATTGGAAACAAAACCCATTTCATAGCATTTGCATGGTAGCATTTGATCCGCGCGGAGGTTGGTAGGTATGCCAGATCGCAGCCCACATTAAGGCCAGCCTCGGATGCTTGGTTCGCTATAAAATGTTTACTCGCTTTATTCAAAGGAAGCAGGGGCCAATCCATCGGAGCACACCCGTAGGCTGTACGCAATGGAAATGGTCCCGTCAAATGGCTTCTCCCAAAGACCATCTACAAATATGGGGTACGGATAACAGGTGCCCACATTCCACAAAGTCATTTTTATAGTTTCGAAATTATTATTTTTTAATATATATATATATATATATATATATATATAAATGCAGGATTCTTACTGTATATCTATTTTTTTAAATAATAAAAACTTCCCCTCCTCTTTTCTACTACAATCCATGCCACTCCCCTTTTGTGTCACGGGGCAGATCACTCCAATCAAAACCCGACGTGCAGTGCTCTATTCCTTCTAGAACTGGGCCAGCCTTCCCATTGGAGCAGTATTGTGCCAATCCAATAGGAAGGCTGGCCCAATTCCGAAGGGAGTGGGGTGCCACAAGTCAAGTTTCGACAAAAACAGCCCACCTGCATGACAGCCAATGCCCACGCACGTCTTCAACTGCGCTCATGTTCCCCGTTGGAGAGAAAAGATAAAATTTTTATTTTTAAAAAATAAATAAATATAAATTATTAAATATAATCGAACGGTCCAAATTAGAACGATGGCAAAAAAAAAAAATTCATTGAAATCACCCACGGCTATCCTATTCTTACCGGCCACCCAAAAACACTCAAAAGATTTTGTGAGGAGAAAAAAGGTGGGAAGTGGGCAACTGTCACAGGGGTCAGTTTAGGGGATAAATTTTTTGCCCAAACTACCACTGTGCGGCGTGTTTCCCTCCCTAGAAACACCAGCCAACACCACCTCCGCACCCCAACGTGCTGTGGTGCACAGCGGCCTCGGACCGCACGCCTGCAAGTATCGCACGCACCCAGTCCCGGTACTGCGCCCAGCTACCAACGCATGCGTACCGTAACCAGGTTACCAGCCCCTGTACCGAACACACACACCGATCACCAAGTCACAAGTGATTACCGCCCCACGTACCGAGTACCCTGCTCGGTGCCCCTAGACCACGGAATCACTGGTCTAAACCACGGTGCACAAACATGACGGATACATCACACCAATTACAGGATAAATCCCAACCTCTATTCTTACAACGTGAATACAGGATATACACAGGTAATCCCTCTAGACTACCCGCCGGTCGTGGACATGCAAACCCCACGACCGTGCCTCTCGACCCTCACTCGATAGGACTTCACCCAACCCTCGGTTCACCGCGCAGGGTTGCCGAACAACAGGTGTGTGAGCCTTGACCCTAAAGGCGGACGACGACTACCCCGGTAATCCCCCTTGGTGTTCCAGACCCTCCTCGGCCTGACTGCAGTAACCCCAAGGCGTCCCCTTGCCCGACCAAGTTTCACTCCCCCACTGAGATCACTCACACACTCAACTCTCTTTTGTTGTTCTGATTTCTACACAAGGATGGCATCTCCTTATATAGACCTTCCGGACTGGTGGGCACCACGTCCCCAGCTTGCATCCTCACCGTCCAATCCACGATCAACGGTCCTCATGCTCCAAGCCTTGTCATCACTCACCCCTGGGATTCCAGCAAAATTACCAGAAAGCCTACCCCTGGGTGTGGCGCAAAAGACTGATCGCATCCTTGGTTCGACCCAACACCGAACCCCTCCTGGGTGTGGTGTGGTCGCCATATCGAACCAGCGACCCCAGTACTGAACCCTGGTCTGCACGTTCCACAGCACCCATGCGCGTGCATGATAACCCCTGCCGCTCCTTGGCTCGATCACCTGCACACCTGCGCACCCGTGACTACTGCCCATTTGCATGATAGTGCACGGCCCTGGTGCCTGGCTCGCCTGGTCAAGATGCTTGGTCGCTTGCATCCCACGCATCCGGAACCCGCACTTCTACCCGCCACGCTGCTCGGTAGAATGCCCCGGTTGCGCCTGACCTTGCACGCGCCTGGAACCCGCACCACACTCGGTACCAGGTAGCGGCCTGCTCGGTACTCCTTACCGACCAATTGTCCGCCACAGCCTGCTATCGGTACTGCACGGTAGCTCGCCTGCATAGCAACTCGCCCGATAGACCACATGCGCCAGTCAGACCTTGGACTTGCCCACATCACGGATAAATGCTCGGTAGGTTGTTCAACACTCGGATAGCACCGGCCACCCGACTTGGACGCGGGAATGCTAGGGACAACCGCCAAACCCTAGCTCTCGACCGTCCCACGAGCTAAACCCCGTAACAGTCTCCCCCACCAATGAGACCCGATGTCCTCATCGGAGGTTTGAGTCCTGCCCTGCCTCTTGACCCATCTCATGCAAAGATATCCTTCTTGTTCCCACTTGAATCACTCCGTCTGCTCCATTCGAAGCCCCCAGGTTGACGTACCTCTGCTTCAAAAGTTCCTACTCCCTCTTATTCGCCGGCAGTAGAAGAAGCCCATACAGACAGCTATTCAAACCGGACCGACCAAATCCCCTTGGAAAACATACAAAGGAACCCGTACCTTCTTGGTACACCAGATTTTCTCCAAAATCTGGGCATGAGCGTCAGCATCACTTGCTCTCCACGCGGAATGATATGCCCTCCCCGTCAGGTCCGCATTTCTCCTCATTCGGCCCGTTGCACCATCCTTGGTCCACAACGTCGGAGAACTAAGCCTCGTTAGCTGACCACAATGCAGATTTTCTAGCTGCACCGTGCAAGAGGTAATGAACGTCTCACATACTCCTCCTGAGTAATGCATCCATATCTCAGCCTCTCCCGACTGAGCTTGGTTACTGGTTACCGATCTCTTTCCTTCCGCTTGTACCTCGCGTACTTCCCCATGATTCGGCAAGCAGCCCACAGTTGGGTAATCCTGGGCACTGCTCCGAACAGCGTACTCCGAGACTCGATAGAGTAACCCTGCTGTTGCTCCCTTCTTCCTTCGGGAAACTGGACACCACGTCCATGAGATCGAGCTTCAAGATCTCAAGGTGAAGCTAGTGCTGCAGCATCCCAGTCACTAACTCTTTTCTATGCACCTTACCCTGTGGTACTCCCAATCAGGGTTTCACAAAAGCTACGTTATCAGCATGTCGCCAACAATGATCACCCTAACTTCGGGTACACATCCAGACCCTTCTGAATGCCCTTCCACTGGGGAATGTGGAACCTCAGCTTTTGTCTTAGCCTATCCGTAGGACTGAATAGCCGATGTCCTTACTGGCATAGACTAACGGTATCATCTAACCAACACTTGAGTCAAGCTCCGACTTGCTCTGTCAACCAAGTTTCTCGTTATCACGATCTGAAGCTGCTAACCCTCTCTCCATGGGTCTTGAAGAAGGCGTAAGCTTCATTGTCCTCTTGACAATGAACTCAGACCAACGAGTAAACCCGCCACAGTTGGACAATGTACTTCTGGCCGGCCCCTGCTGCCTTCCACCATCCCGGCTTTTGTCTGAAGTGCGTCACTACTCCAACGGTTGCCTGGAACCCGGCCGTTCCAGAATTGGCTCCGATGATCACAGCTCTTATCACACCAAAAAGCTGTAAGGTATGGCACCGACCAAACCTATTCAAAGATGACCCTACATGGCGCAATCCATGTACAAACTTCCAGTAATTGGCCAAACTCCTAGGAAGTTCTTCCTTCCAGTCACCCCTGTTGGCGTCCACTCGGCAATGGAATCCGCCTGATTCCTCACTCGCACCTTACTCGGCCAATTCTAGGGAAGCACAACTCCCCTAATCACGAACTCACACGGCTCTTCACACAGAGAATGCTCCTTGAGCCCTGCATCGGTTGACCCTCGTGATCCACCCATCACTTCCCGATGTCAGGTCCAACTCCAAGGAACTGGGTACTTCTTCCACACGGTCACCTCCTGTAACCCATGGTGCATGACGGCTGAATTTTCCCCCATCCAGGAACCACATCTGGATCTGTGTGAGTTCGTCCGGCACCACACTCTAGTGCGCCGGCGCTGGTACCCTCCCTGGCACCAACTCGATCTGGTGAACGATCGTCCTCTCGGAAGACCCCATTGGCAACTCGGTAGACTCAGCATCTACCAGCAAATCCGGTACCCTCACCACCTGGTCCGGTTGGATCATCACCACTCCTGCAAGGCCAGTCAAGTCCCCCGTGCACTCTCGAGTCACCTGCATTGCCGACAGATGCTTCTCCCTGACAGTGCTGCACTTGACCCCGGAAGATCCTCTCTGCCCACGAACAAAACATGCACCCGCTTCATTCGCGATCAGTATACCTTCCAGCTGTGGAAACACTCCCACACCAGTAGAACGCATGAAAGGATTCCCGAGTATCAGATCAAAATCATCGAGTTCGATGACCATCAAATCAACTCGCCCCTCATACTTCCCCAAGCAAATTCTGACATTTCTGGCTATACCTTGCACCTGTCTTGCCTGTGAGTTCACCGCCTTCACCTTGCTGGTCACGATCCCAGTCTTCAACCCTAGTTCCAACGCCATCCCATTGGAAACAAAGTTGTGCGTAGCACCAGTGTCTACTAAGGCTGAAACTGCTCTCCCGTTCACTACACATGGAACGTATATCAGGCCAGCTCCCTCCGAAGCTGAGCGTTCAGCTCGCAACGCCCCGAGTATCTGAAGGGTAGACGCTCGGGCAAGAGGCTCCTCCTCTTGGTCCTGGTCTGCATCCGCCACCAAGGCATTCACCTTACCTCGGCTCGGACACTGCTTTGCCCGATGCGGACCACCACACAGAAAGCACCCGGATGCTGGAACACCCGGCCCACGATCCCTGCTGCCTGACGCAATGTCTGGCCCCCTCTTTGGCCGGAATGGCCTTCTGCCCTCCCGTTGGCTGTCTCGACCGCCCTTGGTCATCTTGCCCTGGGTATCCTCCTTGACACGCGATCGCGGTTGCAAGTCCACCAAGGCGTCGGCTGCCACCAAAGCCGCAGGCAAATCCTGGACTTTCTGCTGCCTCAACTCCACCTGAGCCCAAGGCTGCAAACCAGAGATAAAGTTAAATAACTTATCTTCCTCCGACATGTTACTGATGTCGAGGAGACAAGAGCTAAACTCCTGGACATACTCCCGCACTGTTCCGGACTGTCTCAAATCCTTGAGCCTGTCCCTTGCCACCCATGTAGTGTTAGATGGCAAGAACGGCTCCCGAAGCTCCTCTTTTAGGGAATTCCAGGTCTCCATTCGGGGTCGACCAGCACTCCGATCCTCCTCGGTGCGAGTACGATACCACAATTTGGCATCCCCCGATAGATACATGCTGGCCAAAGAAACCTGGCTCTGATACCTCTGTCACAGGGGTCAGTTTAGGGGATAAATTTTTTGCCCAAACTACCACTGTGCGGCGTGTTCTCCCCTAGAAACACCAGCCAACACCACCTCCGCACCCCAACGTGCTGTGGTGCACAGCGGCCTCGGACCGCACGCCTGCAAGTATCGCACGCACCCAGTCCCGGTACCGCGCCCAGCTACCAACGCATGCGTACCGTAACCAGGTTACCAGCCCCTGTACCGAACACACACACCGATCACCAAGTCACAAGTGATTACCGCCCCACGTACCGAGTACCCTGCTCGGTGCCCCTAGACCACGGAATCACTGGTCTAAACCACGGTGCACAAACATGACGGATACATCACACCAATTACAGGATAAATCCCAACCTCTATTCTTACAACGTGAATACAGGATATACACAGGTAATCCCTCTAGACTACCCGCCGGTCGTGGACATGCAAACCCCACGACCGTGCCTCTCGACCCTCACTCGATAGGACTTCACCCAACCCTCGGTTCACCGCGCAGGGTTGCCGAACAACAGGTGTGTGAGCCTTGACCCTAAAGGCGGACGACGACTACCCCGGTAATCCCCCTTGGTGTTCCAGACCCTCCTCGGCCTGACTGCAGTAACCCCAAGGCGTCCCCTTGCCCGACCAAGTTTCACTCCCCCACTGAGATCACTCACACACTCAACTCTCTTTTGTTGTTCTGATTTCTACACAAGGATGGCATCTCCTTATATAGACCTTCCGGACTGGTGGGCACCACGTCCCCAGCTTGCATCCTCACCGTCCAATCCACGATCAACGGTCCTCATGCTCCAAGCCTTGTCATCACTCACCCCTGGGATTCCAGCAAAATTACCAGAAAGCCTACCCCTGGGTGTGGCGCAAAAGACTGATCGCATCCTTGGTTCGACCCAACACCGAACCCCTCCTGGGTGTGGTGTGGTCGCCATATCGAACCAGCGACCCCAGTACTGAACCCTGGTCTGCACGTTCCACAGCACCCATGCGCGTGCATGATAACCCCTGCTGCTCCTTGGCTCGATCACCTGCACACCTGCGCACCCGTGACTACTGCCCATTTGCATGATAGTGCACGGCCCTGGTGCCTGGCTCGCCTGGTCATGATGCTTGGTCGCTTGCATCCCACGCATCCGGAACCCGCACTTCTACCCGCCACGCTGCTCGGTAGAATGCCCCGGCTGCGCCTGACCTTGCACGCGCCTGGAACCCGCACCACACTCGGTACCAGGTAGCGGCCTGCTCGGTACTCCTTACCGACCAATTGTCCGCCACAGCCTGCTATCGGTACTGCACGGTAGCTCGCTTGCATAGCAACTCGCCCGATAGACCACATGCGCCAGTCAGACCTTGGACTTGCCCACATCACGGATAAATGCTCGGTAGGTTGTTCAACACTCGGATAGCACCGGCCACCCGACTTGGACGCGGGAATGCTAGGGACAACCGCCAAACCCTAGCTCTCGACCGTCCCACGAGCTAAACCCCGTAACAGCAACCAAGATACCAGTTTCATGACGATTGGCCACAGTCCCTCTACCGGGCCACCTTAAAACGACGACCTTGCAAACCCCAAAAAAACTAGAGCCTATACGACGAAACAGATTTAACAAAATAAAATAAATGATTATTGACTAGAGACAGGCTTCATCACGACGACCATATGCTTCCCCCAAGGATATATCTTATTTATATATTGTGTACAATACAATATTATTCCTGGACAATACCCCAAAGAGAACCCCTGCGCTACTGTGACCAATTCGCTTCCTTTCGCTTTCTTGCTTCCTCATTCCCGACCTCATATATTCTCCTCCTCTTTTTTGTTTCTACTTCGAGTACAGGATCAATGGAACACGAGTCCTAATTAAAACACAAAAGATTATTTCCAAGTCTCTAACCCTAACTCACCACCCTTGCCCATAACTATGCCAAATTCAAAGCTTCCAACTATCATCAATGGTTACTTATTTTACACTACTGGACGCAACAACGCACGAGCGAGCTAAAAGCTAGGCTACCTAGTAGAGAGAGCTAAAGAGAGAACACAAAAGAGGCAAGGGAGTGGCTTAAGAGCTCAGTAGTAACTCCAGTCCTGGGGCAGATCCCTCTCAGAGGGAGGTTGATTAGTCACTGCTTGCTTTCCGAAAGGAAGCCCTCTCTGTGGCTGGTACAGCTGCGGCTTTTCCTTCTCCCTTGTGGTATCACCTTGCATGCCTGACAACCACCAGAGGCCAGAACAATCATGAGTGAGTGAGGTTTCAAACCATGGCCCAGGGCAAAGACCATGTCAGACGTTCAAGCAAAAGCTGGATAAGGCAAACATTTGATTGAGACATAATATCAAAACCAACTACGCGAATATCACAAGGGGGGTATTTATTCATTCAAACTTTTGCTACTGTAAAATTACCTGCCTCTGCCAAAGAGTCCGTATGACAAGGAGAGACGAGGAAATTATGCAGGGGGTGGGTGGAATACATTACGATTTTCTGATCGGGATCATTGATTTCGGTTTTTTTTTTTTTGAAGCGGTAGAGACCGCGAGATCAGTTGCTTGTAGATGACAACGACAAAAGAAATGGCGGAGGACCAAGTACAGGGAAGATGGAAGCCAAAAGAGTTATCAAGTTTTAACCATCGCCACATGAAATCGGCGATAGCGGCCTCTTTGGCATTAAATGCAAATACCATTTTTAACAAGATTTCAGGTTTGCTTCGACTCAAAGACGAACACAGATCAAACAAGGATTTCCGACCCGTAAAAAGAGAAAACAAAGAAGCAAAAACCTCGCCGGCATATAAATGGAAACTTCACCTGTTTTTCTTTGATCGCTATTATTATTGGCAACGCGGGGGAGGAAGACGCCGGTTCCGCCGTAGTCTCTAGATCCGTTCCAGCCGGCCTGGCCCGTCGTCGCCTTCTGGGCTTGAACCCTCGCCCTCGCCCTCGCCGGAAAACCGCCCTCCTCCGCCTGCACATAAATAACCAAAACAAACCCGTTGTCAAGACGAAGCTCAAAGATCGAGAAAACAGCGCGCTAGTTCGGAACTACCTGAGCACAGAGAGGCCTCGCCAGCAGCTGCAGCCGGTACCACGTATCAACGTCAACGTGGACGCACCGTCCTCTCCAAACTCCCGAGACACCCCCGGCAGAATACATCGCCGGCGGCGCGCGGTGAGCACAATGGCGGCGCCGGGGCCGGCGCCGGCGCCGGCGTTGGCGAGCGAACATCCGGACCGAACTAGAGATAAAAAGTAAAGAGCGGTCAGGGACTTAGGAGTGTGATCAAGAGAGTTAACGCAGAGCTAGACACAAGCCTTTACCTCGAAGAAGCTGTGGGGCTCGCGGCGGGGCTTGTCGGTGGGACGGCGCAGGGCGAGGGCGGCGGCAAGGTGACGGGAGAGCTCGACGTCAGGGGAGAGGGCGGCGGTGCGGAGGTACGCGAGGTCGTCTGGAGGGAGGCGGGGAACGGCGGCGGCGGCTGACAAGGAGCGGTGGTTGAGGACGTCGGGGAACATGTCGGAGGGTAGGAAGAGGCCGGCGTCGTCGAGGGTGAGGAGGGCGCGCTCCGACATCTTCGGCGTGAATATCGGAGGGTGACGAGGAGTGGTGGGAGGGGGCGTTGGGGTGGGGGGAGAGAGGAGTGAGGATGGAGAGAGTAGGGCCGCGCTCAACGCCTACTCCGAAGAGCCGCGTTTTGCGGGAGTGCTAACGTGGCAGCTTTTTCCTTCCAATGGAAACATGCCACGTCCTCAAGTACGATTCAGGACGAAGAGAGGTTAAAAAACGGCATTTCAATCCAGTGAAAATCTTCTTTTAACCCGTTACAGGTAAGAACGGTAATGTAAAAACTTATATATTCACATAAAAACTTTTAAAATACTTTAACAGGGTGGTGATAGTTTAATATATTGCCATTTATTTTTATAAAAAAAGAAAGTTTATATATTATTGGAAAACTAGCAAAAACAGGATCTATAAAAATCAATAGAGATAGAAAAAAAATGAAAATATCTAATATTTACTAGACGGGTACATATCATCTCCTTTGAATTACACCAAAAAGATGAATACAACTTGATCAGGAAGCACAATTTCACTTATATCAAAGGTGGAGTAGAAGTGGAAGAAAATAAGAACAAGAAAACGAAAGAGAGAAGGGAAGATGGGGGAGGGGAAAAGCTAACACAGAGAAAGCAAGATTAGAGAAGAGGACTATAGGAGGAGAGAAGGTAGAAAGAAAACATGAAAGTACTCCACTGGCCAGAGAGGTGGAGGTTTAAAAGGAAGGAGTGAAGGTGGAAAGGCAAAGTTAAAAATAGTCATAAAACCGCCAAGAGAAAGCAAAAGATCGAGGAGGAGATGTTGATTCCAGAAATATGTAATTTTTGTGTGATACAAAGAAAAGATTCCGAGCTCTATATGTTGAGCTCTACGAACTTGGATGATAGACCAAAAAGGTATCAGTACCAAAGTATCTCGGTGCCAATATCTTCCCGAAATATGTTGGATGAGAGAATGCACATTCCGAACTCCCCAATACACAGCCCTTGCAAAAGGTCTTTCTGCATAGGCTAAGTTAGCAATGTGAGTTGTGTAACACCATTCAAAAGTTGTTAATATCAAATGGGTAACACAAAATCTATGTAAAAAGCAAATGAAAAATTTATACGTGCAATGCCAACCACCAAGAAACTGATATTGAACATCTCAAATGACATCACTACACAACAGTAAATGCGAGCACCAGAGAGCATCTAAAAGGTGAGCAAAATGTGCTTTCGTCTGCTAGATGGAGCTACCTAAATAGCTCGAACACCACAAACAGCTGATACAGGTGACTTTTCACACTTGATGGCTCCGGTAACAATTTCTTCCCCTAGATCACACAGAATACTTTCCTACAGAGGGCCTTCGAAAAGCAACATTGCCAAAAAGCAGAAAGCCTGAACTCTGAGCTACAAAATCTTGGGTTACGATTAGTTAATCTGCTTGGAACGAATTCACTTGGTGTTGCACCCTCAGCAGCTGAGATTGAGACAACTCGGTGAGCAATTTTTATTGGCTCAGCAACAAGCATACCTACAATCCTCTGGCTCGAAATGAAAAGATACACGTGGTATTTTTTCAAAGTGAACCATAAATCAGAGAACTATAACTCCCACTTTTAATAGTCATAAATGATAGTTAGCAGGAAGAATTAGTTATATAATAAAATAAAGCGGAAGAATTAGTTATATAATAAAATAAAGCATTCTCCTTGCAATATTCACGCAAAATCCAACCGTCCCTTAAATAAAGATCAAGATTTACAAACGGTCATAAAGCTCTACCACTTAAGAGCAGCTACATAGTTTGAGGAAAAAAATTATAGTTTATGATCAATGTCAAGAAAAGGGTAAGCAACAAATTTGACCGAAACAAACAAATGTCAAAACTTTATTCTGTAGAGCATATGAATTACCATTCAACACCAAGATACTTCGTTCTCTGCCACTCGTAGCTAAAAACAACTCTTTCGCCACACCAGCCCTGCAATGTTATAGAAATTAAAATCTAAAAACAAAAACCACCATTAAAGCTCCTATGAGAAGAGATACCTTAAATCGAATTCCTTGAAAATAGTTCTTATGAAATTCCGTGTGAACCTTTTCATCCACTTGATCCCCAAATGCATACTTAAGTCCACAAATAGAACAACTATGAAGAAGGAAATCAGACTGCCCCAATTCCAAATGATACTCTGTGGGTTCTCTTCCTATTTAGTGCTGTTACACCACTTGATAATAGTTTCCTCGATGAGATTGAAGGAGCATCAATAAGACCTAGGTTTGGCACAATTGGTTATTCCCCATTCCTGCAATCAACTTCATCAATTAGTTTTTTGAGTTTTTCCGGCGTGCAAGAGGAGCTTCCTAGAAAAACTAAAATACGAGGCTTCCAATCATCGTCGCTGCCCTTGCATGGTATGTTAGTGTAGAGCTTCATTATAGCGTAGAAGATACTAGGGGGAGGGTTTGTAATTGAAATCCCAATCTCGTTTGAAAGAGCAGGCAAATTACCTTGATTTACTCGTGATCTTCCCATTTTTTGTTTTCTTGTTCCTTTCCGGATTAAATCAATCCTAATTTCATAACAGGGTATTCCACTGAAAAGTACAAACAAATCAAACTGCCACCTCTATGCATACCCGTTGGGGATGAAACTATTTAGAGTAATGCAGCAATAACAAACTACAAGCCCAATGAAATCCAATAATTAAAAGTACTATAGAGAGACCAAGAGAGAACACACAAGGAATTAATGTGGACGACGAACTGTACACTCCACGGAGAGGAGTAAATTTAGTATGAAAAAGATAAAAAACATTTACAATCTCTCGATCTCTCTCCCTCTCAACCTAGAAGCAATAACAATATAACATCCACGTACAAGCAAACATATAGATGAGATTGAAGATACATCAAACACAGAGCAAATCTGATACAGGCCTGCACATTCTACCTTTCGCACAAGTAACAGTATCAACCATCTTACATGATGAGAAAGAAGAAGTAAAATGTACTCAAATAGTCCATACCTTTCTGGAGATTTGCAACAAACCTCGAAATCCACCCGTCCCTCGTCCTCGCGAACAACCACCCCGGCGTCAGTCCCAACACAAGAACAAGACGCATCCTCGGATTTGAGAATCGCTCAAGGCTTGAAGGAAGCACTGATTTTCCCTTGCATCGGCGCGCCCTACAAAACGAGGGCCAACGATAAATTTGGAAATCGAGAAGTAAGGCGGCGGCGGCGGCGTACCCGGCGAGTGGGACGGCCAAACGGGGAGGAAGCGT
The DNA here is from genome assembly GCA_033002965.1 of Piper betle. Taxonomy (NCBI): domain Eukaryota; kingdom Viridiplantae; phylum Streptophyta; class Magnoliopsida; order Piperales; family Piperaceae; genus Piper; species Piper betle. The sequence continues at coordinate 96,041 of JAURVB010006221.1, read as the reverse complement.
TGTGACCGGGAAAACGGAAAGAAACTTCCTCGTAAAACCCTACGAGCAAAAAGTACGACAAAGTGACGCGAAGGCTTTGTGGTTGAAACCGTAACGTCCTGACAACGTCTTTTTTAAGGATACGTACGTTGCGCATTTAGCCCATATTTCAAATTTTGGTGGCTGGGATTTTGGTAAAGTTGCGATCTTTGCCGCCTGGGGAGGAGCTTCGCTTCCATTGCTGGGTCGATCTTGTGAAGTGAAGATGAAGAAGATTTTTGGTGCAAAGAAGGAAAAAGAGCCATCACCTTCCATCCAAGATGCCTCCGAGAGAGTAATGCTCTTTTTTTTCTTAAATGTTAGATTTTTTATGTAATTTTATGACATTGGTTTTGAAATACTGTTTTGTTTGTCAAATCTGGGTTCTTAGATGGAAAGTTGTGTTTGGTGCTGAGTGAAGTAAGATAAATGTGGGACTTTGTTAGGTGCCTAGTGATTTTTACTGCGTTCATGTTGCAACGAGATTCATCCTCCCAATTTTTGTCCGTCGAATCCGAATTAAGATGGAAAATTATGTTGCTTATATGTAGATAATTGCATTGATCGGTCAAGTGAAGAGTTTCTTTTCTACCACCTTCAATGTTATTATGTGTATGGTCAGATTTACAAAAGGGGGAAACTGTGGATGAGAAAATCAAGAAGTTGGACGTGGAGCTTGGCAGATATAAGGAGCAACTCAAGAAGGCACGTCCCGGTCCTTCCCAGGAAGCCATTAAAGCTCGTGCTATGAGGGTTCTTAAACAAAAGAGAATGTAGGTTCTTTCTTTTTGCTTTCGTCTATCAAAGCTATCGTTGGTAAAAAAATAAAACAACCAGATTAGACAAGGCTGATCAAGGTTGAGATTGGATTGTGCAATTTGATTTTGGAGAATTTAGTGACTGCACTTTTGCTGGTCTTCATTTTTGTAATAACCGGCTTACGTTTGTTTGCAATGTTAAGTTTGTCAACCAAGCCCTAATTCAAACGAGTTCCTTGGTTGTACTACACCTTAGATTGGGCTTTACTTTTAAATTGAGATAGGATAGTACAGTATGTTTATTGAGAAATTGATGACTGGATTTGCTACTAGCCATCTTTTTCTGTGATGGCGCATAGGTTTGTTTAGGGCGTTAAGTTTTAACACAGCTCTAATTCACACAAGATTCATGCTTCTACACCATAGTTTAAGCTTTCCCTTGCCCTTTCACCTCCCTGATCTCATAACGTACATAATTTGCTCTATCATGATGCATGCAGCCAACAGCATTGCTAAGGGTTTTATTAAGGATACATGCTTAGTTGTCTTTAACATTTGGTTTTCCAATGTTTATTTAGATTTCCTTCCCTTTGTTTTTTTCTTTTTCAATCAGGTATGAGGGTCAACGTGACATGCTTTATAATCAAACTTTTAACCTTGATCAAGTTGCTTTTGCGGCTGAAGGGATAAAAGATGCTCAGCAAACGGTTTCCACTTGCACACAGTTGTTATATAGGCCGTGTATTATTACAGAAAAATAAGTTTAGGAAGAAAATGGCCTGACCAATATCCTCTTTTTCTTCAGATGTCTGCGCTGAAATCTGCCAATAAAGAGTTGAATGGAATGATGAAAACCGTTAAGATTCAGGACATTGATGTAAGGATACATATACAATATCTCATTTTCTTGAGAATGAATGTCTAAATTTTGGAATGTAGAATTGCTTATTTGTTGATCATTTTGTAGAATATGCAAGATGAATTGATGGATTTGATGGACGTTAGTAACGAGATTCAAGAGTCACTTGGGAGAAGCTACAATATTCCTGATTACATAGACGAGGAGGATCTTATGGGAGGTTAGAATATCTACCAACTTTTGAACCGTACGCTTTTAGGTTTCTCATTAGTTAGACTTCTATAAAATTCCTAGATTAAAAGTTATCAACAATCACTTCAGTTTGTACTCATTTCTCTGCAGCTTATCTGATCTCTACCTACTTTAAATATCCACTTTTGGAATTTTGTCATACTTTTTTGGAGGAATTCGCCCCTTTGTTTCTGCATTCATGCATTTCAATATTTAGGTGCCGTAAAGACTTTTTTCTTTTCATGTTTGCCAATCTATAGATCAGTTCAAATTCCCATTCTCGAGTAAATTTTTTATCTTACTACCTGTGTCTGCAAAACAGAACTTGACGCTTTGGAAGCGGACATGGGATCAGAAATTGAATCTAGCCGGCTGCCGACTTATCTTCAATTTGATAATGAACCTGATATAAATTCTGAATTGAACTTACCAACTGCACCAACAGGCCATACGGTACAACATGGGGGAAACCTGTCCAGGTAACAAATGTGAACCACATTTCCTTTTCTCACCCTCTTTACCTACCTGAGATACTAACCTGACTTTCAGGTAGAAGATGAATTTGGTCTGCCTCCTGTTCCTCGTGCATCAATTCGTGGGTAGCCAAGAATTTGTAGTGCCAGTTGCTATGCCATGAGAAGCTGCAGTTTCCATTGCATGCAGGATGTTTGCCAGCTTACTGAGGGATGTTTATGTTAGTTTAATCATTCTAATCTGCACCAGATATTTGACATTGTAACAGTTGTGTATTTGTTGTGGGTAGAATGTTTTGCTTCTGTTGGCATGATCGTATGTTGCTTGTTCTCTCTGTGAGTAGATTAAGCACTACGTGAGCAGATTACAACTATGCTGTCTTGACCTTTACCCTTCCAATGATGGACTTTGTTACTCCATCTTTTCACCACCTCAAAAAAATGGTTTCTTTTTCGAAAAAAATTTGGTCTTCTCTTAAATGCATTTATGATTTCTTTTTGCCATATTTTTCTTTCTAAGAATGGTCATAACCTTCCTTGACTTGGATTTTACAAATTGAAAAAACCTGATTCATGCATATCAATAGAAACTCGTCCCATTGCTTTGGGGAAAAAAAGACTTATCCCAGACAACCAGCATCAACATCTAACCACTGGTGTACAATAGAATTGAAGGAAAGAACAAGCCAATAGTTTATTTTCTGAAGGCAAGATGACAGATTGACACTTACAGAAGGGAAGACAGAATTTCACACTTCTTGATGCAGACAATGAGGCAAAAGGCTGCAATAAAACAAGCAGCATAACTGAATGATTTTAATCACAGGACAAGCACTCACACAATGAGAAACAAGTATTGGAAATTTTTCATGAAAGACATCATTTAAATTCACTATCATAAACAGGAGAATAGAGGTCTAAAGGTAAAATGCAGCAGTCAAAACTTAATATAACAGTAAAATATGTCCATTGCAGCTTATTATTTACACCGGGACTACATAGGAGTCTTGCACTTGAGATCTACTTAAGGCTAGAAATGCTGGACAATAATAAATCTCCACGGCAACAGACCAACTACCGACTATCGAGCATCACTTGATGCAAAAGACTCTGCAAATCCAAAGGGAGCAGGCGGAATGCTACCCCTACTATCTTCCACATTTGAGAGGTTAAAGTAATCAGAGTCGTCAGTGGCTTGCCATGCTTTCACCATTTGACCAAGAGGTTGGCTGCAATCAATACCCATATATTCTTCCTGATCATCAGACATTGGCTTCCACTTCTCAACTAGAGGGGTCAAGATACTGACAATGTGAACCATCTCTGGCCGTTGAACAGGATTTCTGACTGTACAATGCCCAGCAATGTCCACAATAGCACAAACATTTTCGAATGTTTCGTCATTGACATCAATAGCTGGGTCAATAGCAGCTCTAAGCTGCTCCTTGTTGGACTTGATGCGCCAGAACCAATCCACTAGATACCTCCTCTCTTCTGGCCGAGTCTCATCCAAAGCTACAAGTCCAGTTATAAGCTCCATAAGCACTACTCCAAAGCTGTAAACATCTACTTTGGTTGTGATTTTTCCCAACACTGCAATAGTCATAAGAGGAAATGGAGATCAGATTTAGTCAAACCAAAGACAGAGAGGACATTCTCAAACTTGAAAAATATAGAAATATATATGGACAAAGTTGCCAGTAGAGCAAAGCAGTAGTTCTTAACAAGAAAATCTAAAACAAATAACAACATAGATTCAGTCCACTAAAGCTCAAAATATGGAAGAACATATAACTTCAACTGCAAAGAAATCAGAATAATCTTTTTCCTAGAGTTAAATATAAAGTCTTTGAGAAATTAAACAAGTGGCTTCTAAGCACCTTTTTACAAATCAAGCATATTGCATAAATGACAGTCCTCAAGTAAGTAATGTTTTTACTCTTATCATCCATGCTTACTTGGTTTGAAATGTGTAAGATTAAACTACAACACAACATGCTAGCAAACACACAATAATTCCTTGTTTCTAAGAAAACTTGTGCATTAGATAGTTATTTCTTTTCATCAGAAAATTATTTAAATCCTACTTCTAGCAGAAATAAGATTTTTCCAATATCTAAGAAACAAATACCAAGCATGCTAAACCATCATCATAAACAAACTAAAACTTGTGCACGTTTTAGAGAAAGTGTGTTCTTGATGGAAATGGTGGAAACTAGCATGATACAACATACAACTTTCAAGATTTTTAATATACCAGCATATTCAGGAGCCAAGTAGCCAAAGGTCCCAGCCAGCCTGGTCGCCACAGAACTGTCACCGTCTGGTGCGAGCTTCACCAGTCCAAAATCAGAAACCTTTGCTCTAAAGTCATCCCCAAGTAAAATGTTGGATGACTTGAGATCTCGATGGATGAAGGTTTGTTGAGCCAATGCATGGAGATACTCTACACCTCTGGCAACATCCAAGGCTATATTCAACCTCTTTTTCCAGGATAAAGGCTCCAAATTCAGCATCTTCGATTGGAACAGATGCTTGCTTAATGCACCTTGTGGCATGTATTCATAAACAAGGAGCCTTTCATTCTCTTCAATTGAGTAACCCAACAGTGACACCAAATGCCGGTGCCGAACCTTTGAAAGAACAGCAATCTCAGACTGAAATTCATTGAATGCTTTATTAGTCAAAGCACCAGATTCCATCCTCTTGACGGCGATGAGGGTGCCATCTTCTAGTTCACCCTTGTAAACTGTACCAAAACCACCTCGACCAAGTTCATTTTCTGGTGCAAAATCATTTGTAACAGCTCGGATTACCTGCACAGATATGACCAAATTTCCACTTTCAAATACACGAGTTCCACTTGTGCTGCTACTGCCTTTGCTCTGTGTGCCACTTGCATCAACAGACAAACTCCCATTGGTTCGATCAGCAATAACAATTTTGACTTCTGCATCAGAATGATCTCTCGGATGAACAACACATGGAGGGCTAAGTTTGTGATTTTCTTTCATTTTGCGCACACGGGCATACCATAAAACAGCAATCAGAAAAATAAATAAAGCGATAACCACTGGAACAATAATGACCAGCAGAATCCTTGTGGAAAAGCCACTCTTTGATGAGGGCCCATGGATAGATGCACCACGCCGGAGGAGGGTGGTTCATGTCCTTGAGGGGAATCAGAGCTACCACCACTCAATAATTGATTGCCATCAAGACTGACCTTCACGTTCTTGTTGAAAACGGGCACTGGAGGATGTAAGTTGTTTTCACTTAAATTGAACAGCTTCAAAGACTTCAGTTGAGTATAGTTTTCTGGAATCACACCACTAATATTATTTCCTGCAAGATTTATAGTTTCCAAAGAATCCAGGCGCGCAATGGAAGGACTTAGTGTTCCATTCAGTTTGAAATGAGGCAAGTTAATGACAGATACTTTCTGGTTCCTGCAACCTATTCCAAACCAGTTGCAAGTATTATTCCCAGACCAGCTAGATGCTAGAATATAAGGATAATCAAGATCAGCTATGAAACTCAGAAGAGCATCAACTTGTGCTGTACAGGGTACACCAGGATCTGGTTGGCAGAAATAGTTGCCACTGTAGCTAACATTGATATTACCGAATTTTGGGATCTCACCGGTCAACATATTGGAATCCAGTTTCAATGTCTCCAACGGCAAAGTGGTCAGCTGTTGAGGAATAGGACCAACAAGCTGATTACGGTAAAGTGACAGGTCTGTCAATGCAGTGCAGTTTGCTAATGCAGCCGGGATAGTTCCTGTGAATTTATTGTCATGTAGCCATAATTGCTTCAGCGAAACCATGGAAGAAACCACATCTATCGGACCAGTCAGGGACATACCATTCAGCCACAAAGTCTGAAAGGGGGCATCGGTATATGATTGGGGTATTGGACCTGAAAATTTGTTGAAGGATAGCTTCAAATTTGTGAGAGAGGGCATGGTGCCCAGGAATTCAGGTAATGTACCCACAAGACAAGTGCCCACCAAGGACAGATTTTGCAACTGGGAAGAACCTTGCAAATCCAGAGGCAACTGCCATCCAGACTGGTTTAGAGGGTTCTTATCCAAAGCCATGACTTGCAACTTGGTTAGACCATTGAAAAAATCCGACGGTATTGTGTCAAACTGGTTATCATTCAAATAAGCATACACTAATTCTGATAACCCTGAGAACGACGGCAGCTTTCCAGTGAACTTATTACCCTGTAGCCCAAGGTTATAAAGCTGGGAGAGCTTATTGAAATCCTGAGGCAATGTTCCTTTGAGCCCAAAGTCCTGAACTTGAATCTGACTCACTCTATTGCCATGGCAGTAAACACTAGGCCACCTCGGATTCCCACAAGGATCACCCTTCTCAGGCCACTTCAAGAGCTCCGGATTTTCCAGCCCTCTCCGGAATTTTTCCAACATCTCCATATCACCAGGGTCAGTATCTCCCACAACCAGCGACAGACAACCAAAAAGCAGCGCGAACAAGAGCAAGAGTCCAACTTCCCCCCTCCATTGTCATAAGTTTGTTACAGAAGACTTAAAAAACGACCAAAGCATCAACCTTTCTCACACTATAGCGAATTTAACAACAGAATAACAGATAGAAAAATATCACCGATCCAAATTCCGACAAGAATCCAAAAGATCGTCAAGCTTCAAAGCAAATCCCAAACCGCCGCTTGCGCAGCTTCCAACTCCGAGTCCCCACCCACCACCCTGCTCCAACAGGCTCCATCGCACAAACAGCCTAAGATGCCCCAAACCCCTGCAAAAAACCAACAAACTTGAAGTACCCTCCTCATTTCGCAACCTCATTCTCTAAATCATACCCACAAAAAAAAAACTCACCTTAGGCTTCAAGAAGCTCACTCCCCTCCTCCGCTTTCCCACCTGCACACCACCATGAAAACTCAAAATGCAGAAGCTAACACGAGGAAAGACACCAACTTTCTCACTCCGGCATGGCACCACAGGCCGAGGAGAAGTGAAAGAGAGAGAGAAAAGCAGGGGAGAAGGGGGAGGAGGAGTTAGGCTCCTTCCAGAGAGGAATTGAAACAGCAGATGAAGGAAGTAGGAGAACAAAATTGGGTACAGTGTTTGTCAAAATCAAACACTGCTTGTTTTCATTACATTACGTTGGTTACAATTTTCTTACCTACATATATACCGGTAATAATATTATCATGTCATAAATAGATTATTATCTTTAGTTAATCTCATTATTACGGTAATAAATAAACACATTCCATACACGCGAGTGTCTCCTTTCATTAATGACTTATTACGACACGCGGGATTTTTCACTTTCTTTAGCTTATTTTTTACCTCTTTATTTGCAACTGATAGCTGCCAAATATTTATCTGTTTTTATGTTATTGAAAAAATTAAAAATAGGCCTCAATAAAAATAGCAAATCGATAAATTTAAAATAAATAAATTAATAAGTTAAATTATTATAGTGTATCTCTTATATAATTAGAGTGTATTTTTAAGATTTATATTATTAAAATATATATAAGTTGTGCATCATGGAATATCTTAACTAATTGTTATTGAAAGTTTAGTTAATATTGTGCTTGGACGAATTCAAATTTAAATAAACTTAGATAAATTATATATGTTTATATAATTTTTTATTAAGATGAACGTAACATCATTTAAACAGTGTTTTTTTAATTGGGCATGGAATGATATTAAAAAATAATTTTTAAATACAAATTTAAAAAATGATTTAAAATCAAAATTATAGATTTATTACGTAAATGTCATATGAATACTATTTTATTTTATTTGTGATTAGATATATTGTAAAGATGTTTTTTTAATTTTCTTTAAATAAATCTTTGAAATAAAAAAGGTTAATATATTAAAATAAAATCGTATTACAGTTTTGTTTCAACACCTTATAATAAAAGACCATTTTACAATTTCAAAATTATCATGTAGATAATTGTTACTACTCGTTATAACAACATGAATGTTCTCATCTTACCTCTCAACAACTCTATCCCTTAAATAATAATGTTTGTTGTATTTTGAAATTGGAATAACTGAGTAATCAATTTTATTATCGATTTTATTCAAAAATTATTGTCGATTTCTGTGATCCTCACGCGTGGGCCAGCGTCTAATATTTACACGTCTCGATTCCAGAGCAAATCCTCACGTCTCTTAAAAATAATGCATTTTTGTAAGCGCCGCATAGACGTCGTAGAGTCAAAAGAAAAGACTATTATAAAGCTAACGAAGATAATGCTCTCACGTTGAGAACCTTTGCCCGTAATTAACGGTAATCATGACCATTATGGTAATTGGCATGCAATTTCTTAATTTTGTCCGATTAGTTATTCATATCTTGCATTTGATCCAGTAAAAGATGAAGTTCGGATTTAAATGCTAATCGGTCTAACTTTATACTTATTAACAACTCATTTGTAGCTAATTAACTCAATACTAGTTTTCCTTCCTGACAATTTAACGTGTTGTTAACCCCAAGTCAAGAAAATTCATTGCTATCTAAATATAAAATGAATGATTAAGTAAGCTTACTTAATGCAGCCATGCAAATACTGAGTGACATGATATTAAATTGTTTCCAATTACAGTGGCGTGCTACGCGTGTAAGGGCAGATGTCACGTTGCCCTTGCCTAACAAGAAACTACCAATTAATAGAATGTTTTTTTAAAACTTTAGCACACCGTAATTAGTTATACAATCGATTGAGCATGCAGCTTAATTATATTGTGTTGGATTAGATATACGTGAATACTAACCCCAAAGTACTGTATGTACGTATATATTTTAATTTAATCCGGAGATCACACCTGTGCCAATGTTGCTACGTATGAATTATCCTGTTATATATAAGATATAAGAGGAAGGGGAAGGATTAAATTAAAGAGGGAGGAGGGATGATGAGATTGCTGAGGGGAAGGGGGAGAAAGGAATAGGAGGAGGAGCACATGGCCGTGATAAGTACAAATGATAGCAACCGCGCCAAGAACAAACATATGGTCCACCAACCTCCCTCCATCACGAACCCTTTTAATTATTCTTTGCTATCGCCAATTCCATCGCATCAAACGCCAGAAATTTGGCCACCGAGTCTGTGACCACTTCCCAGTTCACAGCAATATATGCTCAGAGCTCATGCGTACCTTCGCTGCCAGGCATGCCGCTCCCAGACGGCAAGGGCACATTGCACGAACACTTTATGTCTTCGAATTATTTGTTTGTCATGTGCCAATTCATCTCTTCCCATCATTCAGAAAGGCTGGTGCATGTAATATGTTCATATTGTTAAATTAGAGGTGTGCAAGACTCTGCGTTGTTTGGTCGTATGTTGACTAGTGAGCCTTGGTGTTTTCTAGCTAAGCTAGTAGATGTCTGCTAATGTGCAATTCTTCTCTTGTTCTGTTCGCTTTACTAGGCGACCTAACATCTACACCGATCCATAAGACTAAATGTTCGACATAAGAGACATGAATGTACCAAAAAACTGCTTTAAGGAGCATTAGGTTATGTCGATATATATAGTTGTTATGGGAAGCAGTTCTTATATTTTGAGTAATATGGCTTTATGTGGACCACCTCAATAGAATATGGATGTTAGACAATATTATCAGTCCATGAAATCGTGACGCGGATAAACCGGTTCTGAACGGGAAAAAACACGACTTCATTGGCAATGGCATTAAGTCGCCGTCTTAGCATCACAAGACACAATTACATGTCTGTTTATTACGCATAAGTTTTAATTGGACGGATCGAGGAAATCTATCATGTTAACAGCCACGTATATATGATTGACTTGTATATATCTCATGGATGGCCGTCTTTGGGTGTAGACCAATATTTGGGGCCTTCAAAACTCAGTTCCAAACCCCACAATATGTCATAGCGGTTAGATAATTATGCAACTACATCCACCATAATTTCTTTTTACTCATCGCCAATGTTTTCTTCGACAAATTATAACAAACCAATACACCACTTTCGTCAAAGGGAAAACCTGGCAAATCTCTGACCAGTTGAATAACTCGAGGGCCCAGAAAGTACCCGAAAGTCAGCAATTATAAACAAAGATGAAATAAGAGCGGTGGAATTGGTAGCCAGTTATTGCTATCATTTTCGCTTTTACTAGCGTGTCTCCTCTAGCAAGGGGTGCCATCGAGTCCAACGAATTGTGTATTGATACCCAATCTAAGCGCATTGATTTGCGCCATTGTTTGTGGTTAGAGGTGAGAAAAAAATGAAAGTTGATTTGATGAAGGAATGATGCAATTGGGTTACTATCCCACCAGACTAAACCAGCCTGTAATACCAGGTTCACATGAATGATATGTGATCTATCTAAACCATTCTCTACCTTGCATTATTAAAAATTCAGATATAGTAGGTTCCATCGTCCCAATACCTTCGGCAATTGGTCTAATCAAATGATCAAGAAAAAAAGTAATAGTGCCAAGACTCGAGAAACATGGCCTCGGGTCAACTTCACCTTTTTTGTCAATGTTCAACTTCTACATGCTCGAGTCTGAAAAAAAACTTACATGCTTGCAACTATGTAGACTTTCTTGTTGAGAGATTAAATGAGTCTCGTAAAGAAACCATCTTATTCCTTGCACTGCACTTCAATGCATGGAAATGTTTATAATTGGCACTAAGTATCAACAGGTGCCAATATCATGTTCAACCCCAGCTGGCATTCTAACCCGTGCACCTTGGATGGTTTGAATTGCAGTATTCCATATCACCATCATATATGTAACGTCATTGTGTCCATATAGTGCAAATAGAAATGCAGATTAAATGTGATTGATGGCAACTTTAATGTAAAACAACTCCTGGCCAAAAAACAAGAACACAACGGAAGAAAACCGCTATAGTGGTTGTCCCAATCTACCACTGATGACCGTATTGGCATAGATTTACATCAAAACATGCATCACTAATTTCTTTACTTCCTATTGTTCCCCTTATCAATGCGCAGGGTACTATTTTACCAAACTGGTTTCGAGGACATTGTAAATTCTTTAATGCATCTTCTATGCCCGCGAGGCTTCTCTTAGGAGAACTGCGCGCGGGCAATATATCAGTTCTAGTGATGATAGGTGCATTGTTGTCCTCTGTATGCCATGCTAATATGAGGACGATATTCTGTGTCAAAATTAACGAGCATTTGTTCGTCCATGTTTGGTATTATAATTTATATGCAACTTATATATAGTACTACATATATATATATATACACCCATGTATGGAGTACTATATATTCTTTAGTCTTGTTTTAAGTCTTCAACATCTCATTTTAGGAAAACGAATTAATTAGAAGCTTGTCTTGTAATTGGATTATCATATTAATGAATGCCAATTTGGCATTGAAAATTCACCGAAGCTATCTTCGGATTGAATTTTGATAACGAGAGCTCTTTCTTCATAAGTGGTGTTGACCTGCAGAGTGGAAACTATGGATGCATTGAAGAAGAGAGATAGACGGCACACATTTTACACATCGGCCGTGGAATGGAGATGAACAGTCTGTAGTGATCTTCATTACTCGTCTCTTCTTCACAATCAAATATTGGAAAGGACTAAGGGGAGATCTCCATATATGTTAATTATAACTCACGATGCAATCACTTCTGATCCACTGAATTTCTCCGTTCATAATTGTTGGGCCCTTCGAACCCAAAAAGTGGTATCAGAGCCTGGTTGGCTTATTGTTGCCTCAGGCCAGTCCGAATTGGAGTCTCATGGAACTTCACTATGTAGTGAGAGGGAGATAATTCGGGTAGGCTAGCCCAAATTGGAGTATTCTGAAACTTCACTATAACATGTGGGCCTTGCATGTGGTGAAGGGAAATGATTCAGAGTGACATAATGTATGAGGGGAGAATTGTTAGGTTTATCCCATATCATGTATAGAAGTTATTGGTAATAGGTTATTGGTGACTTATATATAGGCCAATGGGAAAGCCCTCAATTCTCGAACTTTTGATTATGATTGGAAGCTAGCTTCTCTATTAGCTCATATGCTTCATCATAGGTCTTTTTCATGATGGATCGTCCTACTGCAACATCAACAATGGATTTGGTTTGACTCATCAATACATTCTCTATAATGTATTGATGAGTCAAACCAAATCCATTGTTGATGTTGCAGCAAGATGATCCATCATGAAAAAGACCTATGATGAAGCATATGAGCTAATAGAGAAGCTAGCTTCCAATCATAATCAAATGATGTATGATAGGGCATCAAGGAAGAGTGTGCCAAGAGTAATTCAAATGGTTGTTTTGAATGCCTTTTTATGATAGATGGCGACATTGAGCAAATAGATACAAACCATGGGGACCAAGACTCATCCATGCCTAGGAATAATAAGTCATTTCCTATGCTTTTGTGGAAATGATCATTCACGTGAGTAATGCCCACTAAAAACTGAGACAACCAACTTCATTGACAACTGCAACAGAAATCAAAACAATCCCTACTCCAACACCTATAATCCAGGTTGGAGAAACTATCCAAATTTGGGATGGAGTGGAAATCAGGTTGGTGGATAGAAACCTCAAGCTCAAGCCCAAGCACTACTAGGATTTCAAGCTCATGTACAAAATAGGATGCAACCACTTGTTGAAAAGAAGATATCAATATAAGAAATATTTATGCAGTTCATGCAAACCCAACAATGCAAATGCAGACTCAACATGCTTCTGTAAAAACTTGGAAAACCAATTGAGGCAATTGACAAGCTCTCTAAACAACAGTGCACCTGGGAGACTCACAATTGATAAACAAGTACTAAGAATGGGGAAGGAAAAGAATGCAAGGCAATAGAATTGAAAAGTGGAAAAGATATGTCAGACCCCTGCAAGAATATAAAGTTGGATGCAAGTAATGGAAAAGAAGGAAGCCCAGGCATGGAAGAAGAGAATAAAGACGGATGGGTAGAGGTGCAGAAACTAGTCCTTCGGCTGGAGCCAACAAAGAATGTTTCCAAATTTCCTCATACACAGAGGCAACAAAGGAGTAGCATGAATCAGAAGTTCCAATAATTTCTAAACATTTTCAAGAAGTGACAATCAACATTCATTTCGTTGAGGTATTGGAGCAAATGCCCAGTTATGCAAGGTTCATGAAGTAAATTTTGTCCAAAAAGAAGAGGGTGGAAGAATTTGAAATAGTAGTACTAAATGAAGAGTGAAATCCAGTATTACAAAGGAAACTACCCTCAAAGTTGAAGGATCTAGGGAGGTGTATTATTTCCTTCTACATTGGATCAAACTTTTCTTGCAATGGCCTTCAATAACCAAGATAAAAGGCAAAGGATTTGCTGAGGGCTTGATGCTAACAGAAAAGGGAAAGGTGAAGCAACCAATGCAAGAGAAGAAGCAAAAGGAGAAGAAAGAAAACAAGCAAGTGAATAAGAGGAAATCAGAACTCGATAACCTTGACAGGTTGAAACGATTGAGACAAGGACCATAACAAGGCAATAGAAGAGAAACCTCAGGTTTCAGCACAAACACTACCACCATCAACTTATGAGTAGGTGGAAGAAGAGAATGAAGAAACCCAAACCCCAATGTCACTCCCAAGAAGGAAAGCACTTCCAAAGAAATCCAAAGCACTACTGTCTACCAACACTGCCACTACCCATTTTTCTCGGCCAAGGCAAAAACAAAATTTGACGAGACAATAAAAGGGAAGCAACCAATTAAGGAGAGGGCATTGGATCCGGAGAGTTATGGAACAAACAAGGTCATACTGGATATTATCACAAGTCTTGGTTAGACTAAATTGTGCATGAAACAAGATGAGGGAGCACTATTGCTGGTGAGGGAGTTCAATGCAAACTTGGAAGAGAAGGCAGAAGACAAGGTTTTCGTCAAAGAAAAATGGGTAACCATGACAAACGAAGCCATCAACAAGCTGATTGGAGCACTTGACCATGAGGAAAATGATTATTCAATATTAATGGACAAGGGGGTAGGCACAAAAGAGTTGGAGAAGTTGTGCTAGGCAGATAAAGAAGTGATTTGGGCCACCGGAAAGAACAACCAGCACCTTGGTTTTAATTCTAGGGCATTGATGCCAAGTTTGACGCCCCTTTTCACGTTGGTCTGCAGCAAACTCATTCCAACTACACACACCTCTCAAGTCATGCTGAATCAAGCTATCTTACTTTATGCCATGATCAAGAAGAGGAAAGTAGATGCTAGATGGATCATACACAACAACATCATCAACTCCTTTGGACCCACAAAAGGGTTATGGTTCCCGACAATCATTACCAAGTTGTGCACTCAATCTGGAATCGACATGGAAAAGAGTGAAGAAAGAATCAAAGCCGGGCTAGCCATCATTGCTAGGTCTTCAACTAATCCTCCACAGATGGAGGACCCAACTTGGCATGGAGATACTTGAGGAACTAAAAGAAATTAGTGCAACACAGCCAAAGATCATGAATCCATATTTATACATGGAAAATGGAAAGAACCAAAAATTAACATATCTAATATGCCAACTATTCATGAATACATATTTATAGGTTCTTTGGAGGCAAAGTAACAAGGTAAAGAAGAAAAGTAGAGGAATGCCAAGGCACCACCTGCCAAAATGTGGATAAAACCAAAGTTGTCAAGGCATCACTTCCCGATGAACCAAACAACCCATTAATGAAGAAAGTGAAGAGGAAGATGAAGAGGTTGCAACACATTTGGGAGGAAGAGACCGTTGACACCATGGCCAACGACATCTCAAGTGAAGAGAGCTAATACACCCAATGAGCACTTCTCTCTCCTACCCTCTTCTTAATCTCTTTCTCTCTTGCTACCCTGATGATCATAGTATATTCTTGCTACTACTCTGTTTGCATGGTGACATAACTATATTTTTTGTGTTATTAATTGTGAGGGCACAATTTCTGCACGAGTTTGGGGAGGGGGGGGGTAGGGAGGTTGTTGTGTGTTATTGAATAGGTTATCTAGATAAAAGATGTTAGCAAATAAGGCATTCGAAATCTCTAGTCGTAGAATGATATGGTAAGGATAATTTTGCATACGCAAATATCTTTGAGTTATGTTTTTAATGCAACTGTGTTATAATCCAACCTATGACATAACCATGTTAGATTAAAACAAAATTTTTGTGGGTTTAGGAGAAAAGGAATTAGAATCTCAAGCTAGGATTCTCGTGGCAAAGGGTGTTTTGGACTAAGTGAGGAAATGATTTATGTGAGAATTGATCATCAGGACCCACATTTGCCATCCCTATTTTAATCATATTTTACAAAATCTCTATCCTATATTAACCTCTTGCTTGTATCCCTAATATTTTATAGCCCTAATTTGATTATGAAAAATCTTTGTTTTCACCTTAACCTAGCATGACTAACTAGGAATTTTTCTTTAAATGGGTGAAAGTGCTCATCAGAGTGGAGAACTATGTACAACTGAAAGAAGGGAAGAAGTTGTGAGTTGAAAAACAAAGAAAAGAAGGGAGGAAAAGTTTTGAATTTGAGTGAATTAGCTAGGGGTGGTGTTGTAGTTGTAATATATATTGTTTCCGTCAAAAGGAGTGATAAAGAACAACGAGGGAAGTACATTTGAGGAAAGCATAAAGATGATTTGAAGAAAATTCAGAGTTAGTGATGTCCTTGCTTACTTTCTTGATATCCCATTTTTTTGAAACATTAGCCCTGACCCATTACAGCATAATAAATCCTACTGATCCTTGTTAGTCTCAAGATTCATTTTTGTGGAGAGAATTCATTGGCTTCGAGATGTATGATGAACTGATCTCCTTAATTATGTAGGGTTCCCTATTGATCTATACTTGGTTTCTTTTTAAGAAAGATATAACCATTTATGTAAAAATTTGCTCATAGCTCTTTGCTTGTATAAAAATGTGTCCATCATTTGATTACAATTACAAAGAATTTTATGAAGACACTAATATTTTATTTTGCTAGGGACTTGCAAAGTTTAAGTTTGAAGGCTTGATACTTCATAGATTAGCATAATATTTTAACACGTTTCAGGTATAATGTTCATTCCCTAGTGCCATTTTCCCTGATTCCATATTTGAAAATTCTGAATTATCACATGTTTTGAAGGATATCAAATAAGGAATGTCACACTTGTAGATTTGGGTCGAACTACTCGACTACCAACCTAGGATGAACTACTTTTTGGATAGTTCCTAATATGATCAGACCTACAAGATTCTGCACACCCATGTATGACCAGACCTACAACTCCTAAACATGTTTTGGACCAACAAAAGGCACTTGCACACTTGCAATTTCTCCCCACTTTTTGGACAAATCGAACTATTCCATAAATTCCCCACATCTCAAGCCATTGAATGGATGCCTTAAGGAGCAAGTAAGAAATAAGCTTAACCAATGCCAATGATTAAAGGAATCAGTCATGTGCATTTGCTAAAATAGAAGTTACAAGGAAACTTCATCCAATGCCTTGTTTTGTTCTTCAAATTTGAATCCTTGGGGACAACTCTACCAGCTCCTCATACCATGAAGAAACAACTTGGGGACAAGAATGCAGTCACACTCTAGAGTCAATATCTACCCCACATTGAAGGAAGGAAGCCACTAGGAAGCTGCTTCACTGATCAAGAGAACTCAACTGCCAATCAGCTATATATACCCTCACTCACTTGCAAGATGAAGGAAGAGCCGACAATATACATCACTTAGGAGATAATAGATTAGAGAAGGCATTAGAAAAGAAAACCCACTTTTATTTCTTCACATTCCACCCTTCAAGCTCCACACTACCAATCTGAAGGAGGATTTGAAGGTTGTTGTGAAGAAGTTGTGGATGTCAGGTTGCAAGGAAGCATCACTATTGAAGAGAAGTCCACGCCAGGGCCTTATCATTATAAATTTGCATAACTTCTCTCCTCTTATTGTGATGTTTTCTTTGATGAACTTCATGATGTATTACTATTCTTAAATGGGCTAAAAACATAGTGATCTTGGTTTTATGATGGATCTTATTTAATATGTACACATACCTTGTTTTTTATCTTTTGCAATGCTTGTTAGTTGATTGCATTATGCACATACTAAATGCTTCAAAAGAGAAGTTAACTTTTGTATGATTAATATATTCGATCGAGACCTAGTGATAGACATGTTGATATCTATGAATGAATTAGTTTATAGTTTTAACTGCAAGAATGCATTAAAGTCATAGATATCTACATAAGGGAGCACTTTAATACACCAAACAAGACTTGTTTGTATAGGCATGTGAAATGATGTTAGGCAATAGGTTGTGATAAGATATGGCAATCCGTTACAATTAAATATGTTTTTGTCAATATCAACTGCAAGGACATGTAATTTTATTAACATGACAAGATCTATTAGCTATTAACTAAGTGAAGTTATCCAGCCTAGGTCAATTTTCAGTAAGAGAACTTGTAACAACTTGGCTGAACTTGTAACAACTTAGGTCAATTCTCCGTAAGTGAACTGTGTAACAATTTGTGCTGAACTTGAACAACTTGTGTTGCGTTTTCCGTCTGTACATGTAATTTGATTAATATGACAAGATCTGTTGATTAACATGACAAGATTTGTTACTTATAAACTAAGTGAAGTTATCTAGTAGACTTGTTTGGCGCTAGGCATGTGAAATGATGTTAGGGGGCAATAGGTTGTGATAAGATGTGGCAACCCATTATAATTAAATATGTTTTCCTCAATGAAATGATGTTAGGGCAATAGGTTGTGATAAGATGTGGCAACCCATTATAATTAAATATGTTTTCTTCAATATCAACTGCAAGTACGTATAACTTGCTTAAACATGACAAGATCTATTATCTATTAACTAAGTGAAGTTGAAGTTATCCAGCCTAGGTCAATTTTCAGTAAGAGAACTTGTAACAACTTGTGTTGTGTTTTTTGTCTCTATGTGTAATTTGATTAACATGACAAGATCTGTTGATTAACATGACAAGATCCGTTACCTATAAACTAAGTGAATTTAGCCATCATGATGACGTTATTAACAACCCGGCCCAAAGTGCAACCTAATAGCCCTAAGTCGTCTCTTTAAAAGTGGTAAACCGAAGTTGAAGATGTATAGACCATTCTCACTAATAAATTGCATCTTAACCCAATACGTATTAGATGTGGGACTAAGTTGAGGGCTCTCACACTTTAAAAACATCAAATCCTCATGGGAACGATCTCTTACTCATCATTTTATTACTTGTTCGATGGGTGTGCTTGCGCGATGCATTGATAAAGCAACAACACGTGCAAGTATGGCAACTTACACATACACAATACTTATGCCATCACATCCTCCATTTATCACCAACCATGGAATTCAGATGGCATTGAAACTGTTGTTAAGTTAGTGCTAAACAATTCTAAAAATATGTTGTGTTACGTAGTATCCTCTTACATTGTACTACTTTAGGGTGTAAAGGAGTATTAGGGAAATTCCTACTCTCCGTCCTTTTTCTCACAATTATAAAATCACAAACCCTCATACTTTTATATAGTAGGCTTGGGTAAGGAATTGTATCATGTGTTTTTGGTTCTCCCTTTCAAAAACATTTAAGGGATCTTAGCTTTGAAGTTTTTATTAAAATATGGGAAAACTCGATACATCGAAGAGATCTAATAAAATGCCATCGACACCATCATACGTATAAAACACATTAAAAACCTCACTCAAAGAGTCAAGTAGAGATAGAGTAGAAGATTCCTACAAACCAGAATGAGTGGAGCTCCACATCCTAACTCGGCGAGCTTACCCTTAAAATTAATAAATAGTACTCAGATCACATTGGCACACAAAACGAGGTATAGCCTCAACACATACATGCAACACTAAAATACTTAATTAACTTGTTTATCTTACTTAATGACTAGTTAAGCTTCATTAGGTAACTTAATTATGGTTCAAGGTTGCATGTGCACTTAATAGATAATTACACACTTAGGTTTAATCACACGAGCTTAACTAGATCATTTCTCAGACGAGCAAAACGGTATACAAATGGGCTAATATTTAGCACAATGGACCCTCACATCCTAAGGATCATACACAAAATTTTCCATGGGCTAGACCATGGGCCAACACCATGAATAAGGGCCACTAAGGCAAGGCTAAGGTTCTAGGAATAGTATTCCTGGGCCGCACACCAATTTTCCTAAGGTTTGTTCACGGGCTTAGAGACTTCAAATATGCCTTGGTCAAAATAGGAGAGTTATCCAACACTTTGGGTTAGAATCTGACCAACTTTCAGACTAAGACTTTAAGTATCCTGATCTAAACAATTTTGGAAGGGTAAGACATTGGCCTAGACATTTCTGGAGCTAAATGTACCTTCACGGCTTGGGGAATTTCTATAGGATATTCTACCCAACCAAAAGCCATTATATTTTAGGGTGATGGAATAGGAATAGAACCTAACGTGATATCGACCAACCTGTTCCGAGCCACGAGCCAAGTGTTACTATATGAAACTAAGTGTCTCATAAATTGAATTTTCTATTAATTGTCAAGATATAAAAAACCATGACATAAAATATAATATAATAAATGCTCAGAATAATCCAAGCCCATGAACCGAACCAAAATCCCACTGTCATGCAAACAATCTAGAAAAATATAATAGTCCAATAACAGAGTCCTCCAGCTGTCCCAACTCTACCCATCCTTCCATGCTCATACCTGTGGAGGCAATTCCGCAGTTAGTGATAAAACCACTAAGCCGCATAATTAAATGAAACAAGTCAATATAATCCCTATTATCATTTCTCGAGACTTTTAGTAGTTATGAGCCTATGCTGAGCTCCAATTATGCCGGAGGGGTGGCCACCCCATCTAGCTATAATCCCATGCATGTGCACACACGCTACGTGGCCCACGGCCTGTAGTTACTGATATTTGTCATTGACTCACCCTCTCGGTATCACAAGTGCATAATGAGTCGTTTTTCGCCACTGCACCCTATCACCCCTTTCGGCATGGGGGCAGGTATTTTATCTTTCAAGTAATTTAAAAGTGCGGCCCCATGTCAGACTGAGTCAATTCCTTGACCCCATTTGCACTCGGTGCATGGTGGTCGAATCTGGGCTCAGGCTGACCAGGGCTGCCAAAAAGGGAAAATACAACATTTCAAATAATTATACGGACCTGGATAGTTCGCAACTGAACTCACAACTGCGACCGACAATCCTAATCTAAACGAGAAAATAAAATTATACATAAGTGTAATTTTATTCGAGTAGAAATGCATGCAACTAAATGACTTAATATATCCTTATTAACCCTTGATAACATAAAGCATATAGCATTCAACAATATTAAACATTAAGTTCTCAACCTTTACAACAAGCCTAGCTAGGTAATTAATCATTTATGTGACATAATCACTTAAGTCATACTTTACATTTTTAAATTAATTATTTAAATCACAATTCATACTTAACTAATGATAAATAATTATTAACTTATAACCAAGTATTTAATTACTATTATTAGTATATTTTCCTTTGAGACGATAATTACTTAACCAACGATCTCAACGATTTAGCTTACGATTTTAATCATTAATTACTATCATTATTAATACCAATTTAGTGAGTACTAGATACTTAATTCATTAAATAAAGCTTGGGTATACCTATAATAATTTATTAATTTTTTATAAATTCTGAATATTTACCCAGCAATTAATTAAGTCATTCTATTAAATTATTTAAAATGATTTGTATTATCCTAATTCAATGATAATACTAATTTAAATTATTTTAAATTGTTCAACTCAATAAAGACTCGAACTTTATTTATTTTCCCTAAACTATTTAGGTTCAACGCTTGTGATCAACGCACTATTACAGTTTAATAGCCCATTTTTCTACCTTACTAACTCGTTATTAAAATAATCAACTTTATCTATCTAGTATTAAATTTAATATGGTAAAGGTGAAATCTTTATTTCATTAATCACTTATAACCATCCGATATAAAGTAATAACTTATAGTACACCGATTAATTATCAACAGCTTATCATTACCGTAATTTTATTACTCATGGCGATTTCATACAATAATTAATTAGCTTAGCAACTGTAACCCATAATCATTAGAAATAATAATATTAACACGAGTTATGTTATAATGTTTGTCATTTGGTTGTTTAGTTACTTAGGCAGATATAAGCTTTGCCATTTCTACCTCCACGTCAAGCCTCTGGATTTTTTCAAAGGATTTATTATGAGTTAGTATTATTCTTGACTCGAGCAAGTGTCGAGTCAAATTTTATTTACGAGTTTGCCACCGGAGTGTTTCTTCTTCCCTGTCGACACTTCTCTTTCCCAAACCCTAGCCACCCACCTACGCATTGTCGCCACTACTGTCGATCGCCTCCAGCCGCCGTTGACCGTCGCCCACCAGCCCGGCCTTGCCTTCGCAATGTTGCCCCGTCCAACCCCAGCCGCCTTCTAGCCGTTGTGACACTGGCATTGCTCACGCCTCTATTTTTGTCATTTGCTACCTCAGACCGGCATCCATGCATGCGAGATCGGCCATAAACTGATTGATGAAGAGAGTAGGATCATCCTTCGACGTTGGAACGACTGTCACCATTGATTCCTGGCCAGGAGGTCGCCAACGTGGACTGTGCTGACAGTAGGACTAGGTTTCTGGGCTTGAAATTATGTTGTGTGTTGGAGAGAAAGGATGCAGCACCGGGTTGCAGAGGAAAGCCACCGCCTTTGTCACGTTCTTGAACTCAGTCCCACCAACCCGGAGCAACTCCATCAACCCATCAAAGCGAGGGACAAGGCGAGCCAACCCTTCGACCAAACACCCAGAGGGGCCATCGGGGAATGTGGGGATCCCTGGCAATGCTTCCCTGCTATTTTCCATCTTGCTGAACTTACAAACTCGTCGACCATGGATGAATCTTAGTCATGTAATTTAGTTTGGTTTTCTTGTTGATTTAAAACCTTAAGTTCCCATGATTATTAAAACTTAGTATAAATTAAGATAAATGTAATTTTGATAACAATTTATCACATTAAAATCAACTATTATTAAAACAGATCATATTATGAGATCCCTCAACTTAATCCCACATCTAATACCTACTAGGAGAAGATCTTATTTATAAGCGAGAATGGACTATAGATCTTTAACTTGGGTTAACCATTTTAAAGAAATGACTTAGGCCCATTACGTTGCACTTTGGGTCGGGTCGTTACAAATGGTATCAAAGCAACCTCGTTAAATGTTAGATGATGCGCTGGACTAGGTACGTTGGCTAGGCTACCGGTCACGGGCCAAAGAAGGTCATGGGCTGGGGTTAGCAACGGGCCAAATGTAGGAATTTCAAAGATGAAATTTCCTAAGGTAAGTGGGTTGGCCATTTTAAAGAAATGACTTAGGCCCATTACGTTGCACTTTGGGCCGGGTTGTTACAAATTCTGAGATCCCTCAACTTAATCCACATCTAATACCTATTGGGAGAAGATCCTGTTTATAAGTGCGGATGTATTATAGATCTTTAACTTGGGTTAACTATTTTAAAGAAATGACTTAGGCCTATTACATTACACTTTGGGCCGGGTAGTTACAAATGGTATCAGAGCAACTTGGTTAAGTGTTAGATGGTGGGCTAGACTAGGGACGTTGGATAGGCTACCAGTCATGAGCCAAAGAAGGTCGTGGGCTGGGGTTAGCAACGGGCCAAGTGTAGGAATTTTATGGATGAAACTTCCTAAGGTGGGTGGATTGTGAGATCCTTCAACTTAATCCTACATCTAATACCTACTAGGAGAATATTCTGTTTATAAGTGAGAATGAACTATAGATCTTTAACTTTGATTAATTATTTTAAAGAAATGACTTAGGCCCATTACGTTACACTTTGGGCCTGGTCGTTACATAACATCTAGGTAATATATGAGATAATTATACTGATGTAGAAATTATAACCCAAATGCATGTGCCGAATCAAGTAATAAAAGTGATAAGAAAGTATCGTCCCACGAGGAATTAGTAGTAAAAATTCTCAATGACTAAAACTAATTTAATTAATTATACTTAAATTAAAACAAATTCAAAGAGTGATTTAATTATGAATTAAGATTAAAATAATCTAACATGCAATATTTAAATTAGATATTAACTTCAAGATAACAAACCTAGGATTTTCAATTCCACCTAATGCTCTATATGATTAAAGTTTTAACTTCTACTTATAAATTGCATATTTGGATAATTAACCACGGGAATTAATTATTCATGATAATCTCTTGATTCACCACAAACTTATTACTCGCACCCAACTTTTATTTCTTTATGAAATTGTGTATGCAAAATGATACTTTAAGTTTTGCCCGTAATAGTACCCAAGACATATAAGTAAATCTCTATCTCATATGTGGATCACCCAAAACAGATAAACAAATGCTATTTTATTCAATGACAAATTTAATCTTTCTATCTCTAGACAAGATCAAATCTCTAGATCTAACAATATATGGCTAGTTTAATGATAGCATTAAGAATAGAATATAATAGATGATTAAACATCACAATCACATAGATAAAAATTAATAACCTTTATTAATCTATGCACTAGGTGTCATTAAAAATCCTAGAAAATAATTTACTCCATAAAATATTCGATTAAGCTCAAGAAATTCATATGTGATATGAAAGACATCATTTAATTACAAAAAAACTAAATCAAAATAAGAAATACTCTTTTTGAGAAAACGCCTTCTTCTTCTGATCGAACTTCTTCGAGTTCCTTCTCATCTTTCATGTTATCGCTTAGCCATCCAACAATGTTTTTTCTTCCTCCTCTCTTTAAAACCCTAATCAAGTTTATAAATGATCCACCCAATAGTATAAGTGGGGCCCACCATAAAATCTTGAAATACCAAAAATTTGTTTTTCCGCCTCCACCACTTGAGCATTCTGATCTCAAGCGCTCTAGCACTCTGGTCTCGGCTCTAATTCCTTCTATACCGCAGGGCTAGTGCTCAAGCGCTAGGGCTTTGGCCAAAACACCAAAGTACACTTTTTTACCCGAGTTCATTCTCGATCATCTTCTAACTCTTATACCCTGCCAAAACAATATTAATTAGTAATTTTTACACCAAAATCACAATGATTTCTTGTTTTATTAATAATACCTAATAAACTCCTAAACTAATAAAATAAAAATAAAAATCACTCAAAACATGACAAAAACTCAATATAAAATGCAAAGAATAATAACTCTTTTACAGAGTTATCATATACTACCAAACAACTAGGATTTGAGATTTCACGACTAGAGCTAAGGGATTAGGATTTCATCATGCACTCTGCATAACTGAACTAATCAAGTACATAAATGAAGTCCAACTGAGCCCCAATTCTACCTGTTTCTAGTAGACATTAGTGGCATAATTGCATAATTTTTTCACATTTTATTGGTGTCTTTTAATAAGCTCAAAAGATCACACAGTCATAGAACATGCATAGTCCAGCTTTAGGGGTTTGTTTAAGCCCTTAATGACATTTATTTAGCCTAATGATTTAGTAACTCATAGCCAACACATAGATCTATTAGAGAAGAAACTATAGCATCAAAATAGTTGTAAAACCCAATTTTCGTGTTAGGGTTTTACCCAATTTAAGTTTTGCCCTATTCGGGTTAGCATTGAGTCAGGTCGAACGAGCTCGAGCTAGACCAATTTTCAGACTATGAGTATGAGGCCTAGATGGCCATATGAGTATGTGATGGAGGCTGAGTATGCTTGACATGCATATGATATTTTTGGATATGATACAGTAGAGCATGAGTTATCAGTGTATACCGAGGTATAGAGATTTGTTTGTATATGTTAGCTAGGATTTTAGGCCTAGATCTAGGCCGATGCAGCGTTTAGTATCCATTTGTAATTTTTTGGGTATCTCATTGCATGCATCACAAGGATTTAGGACCATCAGATTGTGCCTTGTGGGCCTAGCTCAACGGTGTTTATGGTTTTGACGCCCATTTACCCATCTTGCCTTAATTCCTGTCTAGAGAGTCACCTTCGAGACTCGAGTCAATTTTGACTTTGGACAGTCTCAATCCGAGCTTTTTGTATGTATAGTGCATATACCCATAGGTGGGCCCCACTAGACCACGATGTATCAAACATCCAAATCGTGCCACATGGCAAGATCTGAGCTGTCCCCTCAACTTTATCTTCACCCTTTGAGTTTCCACGATTTTGAAATTTTCCACCATTACACTGCTGCTACTTTGGTCGCCACCAGTGAGACCCCGGTGCTCCTTTGGTCACCCATTTAGTATGGCCGTGACCGCCTCGTGCCCGGCCTTCCATTCTACCACTCACGACCACCGGTGCCGCCATAGTTGCTATCGGTGATCGAGTTTTATATCACTGTTTATCACCGCCTCCGACACCGTTTGGCCGTTTTCTGACGCCGGCGAGCCACCACTGCCGATCCGACCACCCCAATAGCTTTCCTTCGCCAAGATCTACCGCTTGGGACCAACATCGTCCACCGCCGGAGTCGCGATTGCCACTATTCGAATAATTTTAGTACATGCAAGTATACACAGTCCAAACAAGTAATATAATGATAAATTTGAGTATCGTTCCCATAGAGAGATGAATTTCCTTAAATTAATTAAACAAAATAAAATTAAGAGGAAAACAAAAATAATTGACTTAACTAAATCTAAATAATAACTTTAAATAAAATGATAAAACTCGTTCTAGAGTCGAATTTCCCGTAATATGAATTTAATCTTCTATCTTACTCTTATCTTTTATTCCCTCGGATTGTCGATCTAGGATAATTATATGACATAGTGGCTCCCACTCCTTCATGCTTCTATTATTTTGCCTCATTTTTTGCCTCCTGGTGATAATTGATTAATCAACAAAATAGCTTATTAAGATTTGCTTTACAATCGCATACGATGTTGTATATCATGGCAAGCCAAATATTTGCCTCATGTTTGAATTATCGTGTATCTCTTGACCACAATGACGAAAGTCAAAAACTTGTCGTATGATGAATTATCAATAACTAATCTAATTAATTTCTCCCGAAATCTAATTAAACCTCATGATCTAAGAAATAGGTGATCAATCGATTCTTAGCATTTAGAACATGATAATTCAAACAATCTGATTGAATAAAAGAATAAGAGGTTGAAATGAATTCAATTACATCATGTTAAGTTCCATTCTTCTCTAGAACAAAATAAGAGACTATTCCATAATAAAAATAGAAAACAATATAAAAAAGAAAATAGTTTTCATAATGAAAGAGAAAAGAATTACAAATTATAACTATTTCTTCTACTAAACTCCTAAACCAAGAGTTGAGATGTGATATCTCAAACAACAAATGGCCACCCCTTTATATAGAAGAGGAAATACAAGAATTCGATGAGGGTGTTCACAAATCAACATAGTCTAATTAATTATGATGTCCCTTCAAGTTTCCAACTTCTGACTCCATTGAACACTATAAATTATAGTCATTGGGTGGGGCCAAGTGTCATAACCATTCAATTCAAAAGCTTAATTTGTTTCATCTTTTTCTGCATTGAACCACCAAAATTAAGCATATCTAACAAAATATTAATTAACTAAAAAAATAAAGTAAAATATCACTTAAATAATAATGTTTATACCCAGGAAGTATAAAATTACATTAAAAACATGGGTCAATATTGTATACTTTAAACACTTAACAGCCACCGCCGATGTCGCCACACACGCAGCGATGCTAGCACCTTTTCAACCATTTTCCAGCCCACTAGCGGCCGCACTCTACCGGTCATCACTGTCATCACGTTCCTCATCCTCACCTCTATCAATCCCGACTGGCGGCGACCCTGGCCGCGCCACCGTCGGTGTTCTCTAGCAACAGGCACTGCCGCCCTCTGTCCGGCCCGTTTGCCGGTACGCCCGATTCGCAATTTGCCTGGCCTGCAACCCCATCTGTCTGCCTGTGTCGTGTCCGCGTGATCGCACCCGAGTTCGCTAGTCTGAGTCCACCCTGATGCCGTCATCAAAGTCATTTTCTAGCCTGAGATGGTTCAATCCATTTAGTTTGGTCTGGTTCAGCTTGGTTCGGTTCGGATCAACCCTTTTTGCCCGTTTCTCGACCATTTTCTGCAATTCGAAAACCCCCATACATTAGTTTATATGTATATTCACATTGTTTAGCATGTTTAGATGTTATGAGTAATTTTTTTATTAATCATTTTATATATTTATTAATGATTATTAATTTCTTATTATTATATATTTGTTGACTATGATGAATGGTTACATGATTATTTGTTATTAATAATATTATATTTACTTATTAATATTAATCTTATTATGATATTTTATTTGTTATGATGACTATGATATTATTATTATTCATGTTTAATTAAATTAAATAATTATTTATTTATTTATAGAATGATTATGTATTTATTTATTTATTTGTTTATATGATTACTAACACGAGTACATATAATATTTACTTGTGTTTAGCCATTTACGTATATAATATACGATATTATTATTTTATGATTAGAGTATTGATTGTTTTTATATATTCATTATCTAACCATTTATTCATGATTGTATGTATTTATTTATTTATTATATGGTATTAGTTATTCTCTTTATTATATCTCGATTTACGTGTTGTATGTTTAGCTATGTGTTTATTTAGTATAGTCTTTTTATTAGGATGTATTGATGATATGAGTACACACCACGAACATGCATCATATAAGGATGTTAGTATTTTACTTAGTAGTGGGTTCCGATGTAGGTTCTAGAGTCCGAGCTTGCCGTAGTTGTGTAGATACACTTGGAGCTTGGACCACAGGTATGTAGGACTCTCCCTCTCTGCTTGACTCTTTGAGTGTCGAGTTTAATCGTGTTTTATACGTACGGACGGCATCGGTGGCATTTTATTGCATCCCTCCGATATTGGGCCATTTAGCTCTGTTTTCTACACATGTTTAATAAAACTACAAGGATGAGATCCCTTGTTGGTTTATGAACTTAAGCGCCAGAAATTTATTATATAAGCCTCTTTCCTAAGCTTATTATATAAGTACACGTATTTTTATGGATTTCACAAATAAGAGAGTAAGCGGTACGGAGATATATATGGATCACACTAGTACTCCCTCAAACCATGAGGTAGTGTGGTGTATGATGGTGATTACAGCAATATAGCACATTTTCGGAATATGTGGCACTAACTTAACTATTCCTTTTGCCACTTGAGTACCGTGGTGGGTAATACACGTATTTTAATGGATTTCACAAATAAGAGAGTAAGCGGTACGGAGATATATATGGATCACACTAGTACTCCCTCAAACCATGAGGTAGTGTGGTGTATGATGGTATTGTGTAATACAACACATTTCCGGAATATGTAGCACTAGCTTAACTATTCCTTTTGCCACTTGAGTACCGTGGTGGGTGATATGGAAGGTGTGAGGGCGTAAGCGTTGTATGTATGATATGATTATAAGCTATGCATGCAAGCCAGCATTTGTTTAAGTATGTTTGCTTACTGCCTGGTGTGATGCAATTTTGAAGTTTCATAAGTTTTCATAGGTAATGGAATACCTATTTGCCAGTTTGTATTAGTTATTTTTTAGACCAGTAACATTCGTTACTGACATTTTTCATATAATATATGTAGGTCTATGCAAATCTTGAGTCGACATTGGTGGGTGGATAGATAAATGTTACCCACACTTGAGCTCAGCAGAGTTATTTATTTTCTTACTTTGATTTACGTTTGATGTGTTTTGACATGTATTTAATAATGTCTTCCATTCTCATCACACCAAGCGGGTTGTTTCGATCTATTTTATCAATCAAGTCGTACCGAGTGACAACTTTAAACGTGACTCGACTCGATCGCAACATTTCTAATTCGGTTGTTAAGTGAACCAAAATCGGGGTGGTACAATAGTTCCAACAATATTGTGTGAAAAGTGGGGAATGTTGCTGCTAGGTTATTGGAAACA
Organism: Piper betle; assembly: GCA_033002965.1. Lineage (NCBI taxonomy): Eukaryota > Viridiplantae > Streptophyta > Magnoliopsida > Piperales > Piperaceae > Piper > Piper betle. Next base: position 66,600 of record JAURVB010006221.1, on the reverse strand, counting down.
CTTTCGCCAACTTGCCTCCCATAAATGCTTATATAGGCGTAATCTGACAAAACACTTCTCATGAAACATGCAGATCTATTTGTTTTGAATATAATAAAATACATATCATGCAAATTGGACTCATACACTATGAGATACATTAGATCTATCGTAAATGTGCATATCAACATACATGTCCGAGTGCAAAATTTGTAACTATTTTTATAAACTTGCAAAAATGATGGTCCCAAACCTAAACTGCTCCTAACAAATAGATCTACATGAATAATATGCATGACAAATACAAACAAGCATACACAGCTACAAAACGATCACTATAAAGAAGGAAAAGAAGAGAAAAGGTAAGACTTTTACCTTACAAGGAGCCATGGGGAGGTCTTTTAGGGCTTCCTATCCCAGAATCTGCAATCCATAGGGTTTGAAAAGGAGAAGTCCATGGAAGGTGTGGGAGAAGTGGGGAAGAAGGGAAGAAGGGCTAGGATCAGAGCAAAAGGGAAGCCACGGATAAAAGGATAAAAAAGTTGGGTAATAGGGGGTATTCGTAGCCAAATTCAGAATTCTAGTGCAAAGGCGTTGGTTGGGCACCTTTGTGCAAGCCATGGCCAGCCAACTGGTAGGGCATATGGGCCAATTGCGTGAATCTAACTGCATGTAATAGGGGTCACATGACTACGAGCAAAGGCGCTGGCCCAGCACCTTTGCATCCGGGGCAAAAAGTGTAAAACCCTAAAAATAATTAGGTTATTTTATTTAGGGTTTTGTAAATCTCAAAATGAATCAATTATTTAATTAAATTAATTCTTGGAAATCAATATTTTATCAATTTATAACCCATTCATAGTTTTTGACCTTTCGTTATCACACAAATATAGTTACGATTAATTACGTTCTTTTCTATAAAATTTAATATAGTGACTTCTTAAATTTCACACATATTTATAACATTTAATGTAATGACTTCTAAAATTCCACACATATTCTTCTATATAAAGGAAAGTTCTGTTGTTAAATGAAACATCCTCTGGATAGGTTGTGAGTACATTTGACACACAAAGGGGAAGACTTTAGGATTATTTGTTATAGTTGCGGGTTCTACACCAAATTTTCAGGTCCGTATAATAATTTAAAATGTTGTATTTCCCTTGTGGACTACCTGGTCAGCCTGAGCCTAGATTCGACCACCATGCACCGAGTGCAACTGGGGTCAAGGAATTGACTCAGTCCAACACGAGCTACGGCTCTTCATAATCCAATAATGGACATATCAGAAAGGACCTGACAACCCACAGTACAATAAATTGAACATGGTGGATTGGACTCGCCAGCTGGTAACAGACATAATGGATCTGACCCATCAGCCAATAAATTGGACATGGCGGATTGGACTTGCCATCCAATTATAGACATGGTGGATTGGACTCACCAGCCGATAACGGATATGGCGGATTGGACTCGCCAGCCGCTAATGGACATGATGGACTAACCCATCAGCCAATAAATTGGACATGGCGGATTGGACTCGCTAGCCCGTAATGGACATGATGGACTGAACCATCAGCTAATAAATGGACATTTTGGAATGGTCACAACAGCCAATATTATAGATATTGATAGGGAGTTTATGGACTTATTTTATTTAATTATACGGCTTAGTGTTTAATCACTAACGCGGAATTGCCTCCGCAGGTTAGCAGCTGGAACTAAAGACTAAGAGACGACTAGGTGGTTCTTCTACCAACTTAGGTGGTGAACAGATAATAAGCGGACTTCTCTTTTTACTTTTCTTGTGTTATAAATGTGGCTATGGGAAACGGTCCAAGACTGTGGGATGATTATTTCATACATTGTCATTTGAAACATAAGTTCTTTTGAGTTAGAAATGCTAGACTTATTTGCTTTCATATTATTCATGTAACCTTTTAAGTAACACCCGGTCCGGTTAGGACTGGTCGTTATAGGGTTGGTTTTGTTAAATTTTGAGTAACACCTGGCCAGCAAGGCCCACAATATCGTGAAACATGGCGGGTCATTACAGGTGGTATCAGAGCACGGTTTCCCACTAGCTCACATTTTATGACTCAAGTACCTTGTTGAAAAGTCCAATAATTATCTTTTCCCACTGTGTTGTGTTATTAATTGACAAATTCATTCGCTAAGAAACCTAAGTCATAACTGAAACAAAAAAAAATACTAATGAACCATGATGGTTCGACGTTTTAGATGGCAGGCACTCGTAGACAGTCAAACCGAGCTACTCCGTCCAATGCGAACACCGAGAATGTATTGGCTCAGATCCTGACGGCCATACAGGGACTGGCGTAGGCTTTAGAAAATACAAATTCTGTGGTTCAAAATATTGTTCAGCGGTTACCGGGAGTGGTAGCAGGGCATGGAGCCTCAAACTCGGCAGCGGGTCCCAGAATCACCCCAGATGGTGGTCAGGGGAGTGCCCAAGGGTGGGCAGGGTTAGCAGACCCGGGCAAGCAAGGGGAGCATCCAAACCCAGTGCCACCGGTAGTCCGACAAGTGGTGCCGCCAGCGGTTGATGATAGTGATCGCTACACTGTGGAAAAATTCAGGAAGAATGGAGCTGAGGTATTTATTGGAGGGATCGATCCAATGAAGGCGGAGAGCTGGATTGACATTACCGAAAAAGCGTTTAGGGCTCTGTCTGTGCCCCACCGCCATCAAGTGAGGTTGGCAACATGCATGCTTCAGGAGGAAGCATCTTACTGGTGGAAATCCATGGAAAGAAAACCACATTCCATCGACATGAGGTTTCTTCCATCACGTGGGCAGAATTTGTGGTAGCTATCCTAACTAAACAACTCGACTGCCCATTGTTTGGTGAGAGTTGTAAAGCCTTTTTGACTAACCTAGTTGAGTCTGAGTCCAAATCCAAAGAGTTGTCCATGATTCTTGTGGTAGCAGAGTTTCTAGATGTATTCCCAGATGAACTTCCAGGGTTACCTCCTAAGCGGGCAGTGGAGTTGGCCATTGACCTAGCACCTGGAGTAACACCAATTTCTAAAGCACCATACCGCATGGCTCCAGCGGAACTCAAGGAGTTAAAGAGTCAACTAGAAGAGTTGTTGCAGGCATGCTTCATCCGACCAAGTACTTCACCCTGGGGAGCCCCTGTTCTTTTTGTGAAGAAGAAAGATGGATCACTTCGGCTGTGTATTGACTATCGAAAAATCAATCAAGTGACAGTCAAGAATCGGTACCCCTTACCGAGGATTGATGACTTGTTTGATCAGCTAAAAATAGCCGAAATATTTTCTAAGATAGACTTGCGGTCTGGTTATCACCAGTTGCGAGTAAAGGAGTCAGACATACAGAAAATGGCTTTCCAAACTCGGTATGGACATTATGAGTTTCTAGTCATGCCTTTTGGTCTAACAAATGCACCAGCGGCCTTTATGTCACTCACGAACACGGTCCTCTACGAATATTTGGACAAGTTTATCATTGTATTTGTGGACGACATTCTGGTCTATTCAAGTAATGAAGAAGAGCATGTGAAGCACCTATCCATTACCCTTCAAGTGTTGAGGGAGAATCAGCTGTTCGCCAAGCTCTCAAAGTGCGACTTCTGGCTGAAGGAGGTAAATTTCTTTGGTCATATAATCTCAAAGGCCGGAGTTGCAGTGGATCCATCGAAAGTGAAAGTAGTCACTGATTGGCCACAACCCAAGTCAGTCACTGACATCAGAAGTTTTCTTGGTTTAGCGGGTTACTACAGGAAATTCATTAAAGACTTCTCCTTAGTGGCATCGCCAATGACCAAACTCACAAGGAAGGGCGTCAAGTTCGAATGGAGTAGTAAGTGTGAGGAAAGTTTCCGGTCTCTAAAGAAGAGTCTAACAACTACACCAGTCTTGGCACTGCCAAATGGTAATAAAGGATTCGTAGTCTTCAGTGATGCATCCCTGTTGGGTTTAGGATGTGTCCTTATGCAGGGAGGTAAAGTGGTGGCCTATGCCTCTCGTCAATTGAAAATTCATGAGCAAAATTATGCAACCCATGACTTGGAACTGGTAGCAGTAGTTTTTGCACTGAAGATTTGGAGACACTACTTGTATGGAGCCCAGTTCGAAGTCTTCACTGACCATCAGAGTTTGAAGTATATCTTCACCCAAAAGGACCTTAACCTTCGACAGAGGCGGTGGATAGAATATTTGAAGGACTACGACTTCCAAATCTTATATCAGCCAGGGAAAGCGAATGTGGTAGCCGACGCGTTGAGTCGGAAGGACAAGGTGGACAAAGGTCAGCAGCTAGCTAGACTTTGGGCCATGTCAGCAGAAGTGGTAGCTATCAATCCTGTGGAACAACTAACAGGGTTACTGGCAAATCTGGTTATTTCCAATGATTTGGTCGATCGGGTTAAGCTAGCACAAATGGGTGATGAGGAGCTAAATGAAATGTTGGACAAGACTCCTGACATTGTAGCTGATTCCAATAGTGTGATCAGATTTAGAGGAAGGTTGTGTGTACCCAAGGATGATGCACTGAGGCGAAATATCTTGGAAGAGGCTCATCGCTCAAAGTTCTCGATACACCCTGGAGTTACTAAAATGTATCAGGATTTAAAGCGAATCTACTGGTGGATTGGGATGAAGAGGGATGTTGTGGATTTTGTCTCCAAGTGTCAGACTTGCCAACAGATCAAAGCCCAACATCAACTACCTGGGGGACTATTACAACCTTTAGAAATACCAACCTGGAAATGGGAGTGTGTCACATGCGACTTTATTGCAAAGCTCCCAAGGACTCAGAAGAAGCATGACTCCATATGGGTGGTTGTGGACCGTCTGACCAAGGCAGCTCATTTCATCCCCACAAAATCAAGAAGGACGGCGGAATACCTAGCAGAATTGTATGTCAATAACATTGTCAGGCTGCATGGGATTCCAAAAGAGATAGTCTCTGACAGAGATCCCCTATTCACTTCACATTTCTGGGAAGCTTTCCAAAAAGCTATGGGGACCCAAATCAAGCTAAGTACAGCATATCATCCTCAAACTGATGGTCAGAGTGAGAGGACCATTCAAACTTTGGAGGATTTGTTAAGAGCTTGCATTCTTGACTGGGAAGGAGATTGGGAGAAACACTTAGCCTTGGCTGAATTCACCTATAATAACTCTTACCAGGCCAGTATAAGGATGGCACCATTTGAAGCCTTATACGGTAGGCCCTGCCGATCACCATCATGCTGGTTGGAGTCTACCGAAGCGGTTATAGTCGGGCCAGAGATGGTGAGGGAAGCAACTGAAAAGGTGAAACTCATTCAGCAAAGGCTTAAGGCAGCGCAGGATCGACAAAAGAGTTATGCTGATACTCGAAGGAAGGACCTAGAGTTCCAAGTTGGGGAGTTTGTGTACCTAAAGACATCTCCTAGGAAGGGGGTGATCAGATTTAGAACATCAGGGAAGTTGAAACCAAGATTCATAGGACCGTTCCCAATCCTGGATCGAGTCAGAAATTGTGCATATAGATTAGCATTACCACCAAGCCTAGCTGGAGTACACAATGTTTTCCATGTGTCAATGCTAAAGAAATATGTACGAGACGAAGATCATATAATCACAACTTTTAAAGACTTAGAATTACAACCAAATTTAACATACGAGGAAAAGCCGATTCGCATTTTGGCAAGAGAAATTAAGACACTCAGGAACAAGGAAATCCCTTTGGTAAAGGTATTGTGGAGAAATCAGGGATCAGAGGAAGCTACCTGGGAGACTGAGCAAGAGATGGCAAAGAAATACCCAAGCCTATTTGTGGCATAAGATTCTTATGATTGTAGTAGCATGCACCGATACCGAATAAATAATTAATTCTTAGTTTCTGTTGGCCGTTATAATATTTCGGGGACGAAATATTTCTAAGTTGGGGAGATTGTAAAAACCGTGGAAAAAAAATGTGAAGATATTTAAATTAACTTCCATAGAGCTATACTTACTCATAAAGAAAGACATGCCTAAGATAGGATAATGAATGAGTAATTTTCTCCGTATACCCTATTATATTTTCGAGGACGAAAATTTCCAAGCTGGTGAGATTGTAAAACCCTGAAAATAATTAGGTTATTTTATTTAGGGTTTTGTAAATCTTAAAATGAATCAATTATTTAATTAAATTAATTCTTGGAAATCAATATTTTATCAATTATAACTCATTCATAGTTTTTGACCTTTCGTTATCACACAAATATAGTTATGAGTAATTACGTTCTTTTCTATAAAATTTAATATAGTGACTTCTTAAATTCCACACATATTTATAAAATTTAATGTAATGACTTCTAGAATTCCACACATATTCTTCTATATAAAGGAAAGTTCTGTTGTTAAATGAAACATCCTCTGGATAGGTTGTGAGCACATTTGACACACAAAGGGGAAGACTTTAGGATTATTTGTTATAGTTGCGGGTTCTTCACCAAATTTTCAGGTCCGTATAATTATTTAAAATGTTGTATTTTCCCTTGTGGACAACCTGGTCAGCCTGAGCCTAGATTCGACCACCATGCACCGAGTGCAACTGGGGTCAAGGAATTGACTCAGTCCGACACGGGCTACGCCCTTCATAATCCAATAATGGACATGTCAGAAAGGACCTGACAGCCCATAATACAATAAATTGGACATGGCGGATTGGACTCGCCAGCCAATTACGGACATGGTGGATTGGACTCACCAGCCGATAACGGACATGGTGGATTGGACTCGCCAGCCAGTAATGGACATGATGGACTGACCCATCAGCCAATAAATTGGACATGGTTGATTGGACACGCCAGCCAATTACGGACATGGTGGATTGGACTCACCAGCCGATAACGGACATGGCAGATTGGACTCGCCAGCCGGTAATGGACATGATGGACTGACCCATCAGCCAATTACTGGACATGGTGGATTGGACTCACCAGCCGATAACGGACATGGCAGATTGGACTCGCCAGCAGGTAATGGACATGATGGACTGACCCATCAGCCAATAGATGGACATGGTGGACTAGACCCATCAGCCAACTAATGGACATGGTGGACTGAACCATCAGCTAATAAATGGACATGTTGGAATGGTCACAACAGCCAATATTATAGATATTGATAGGGAGTTTATGGACTTGTTTTATTTAATTATACGGCTTAGTGTTTAATCACTAACGCGGAATTGCCTCCGCAGGTTAGCAGCTGGAACTAAAGACTAAGAGACGACAGGGTGGTTCTTCTACCAACTCAGGTGGTGAACAGATAATAAGCGGACTTCTCTTTTTACTTTTCTTGTGTTATAAATGTGGCTATGGGAAATGGTCCAAGACTGTGGGATAATTATTTCATACATTGTCATTTGAAACATAAGTTCTTTTGAGTTAGAAATGCTAGACTTATTTGCTTTCATATTATTCATGTAACCTTTTAAGTAACACCCGGTCCGGTTAGGACTGGTCGTTATAGGGTTGGTTTTGTTAAATTTTGAGTAACACCTGGCCAGCAAGGCCCACAATATCGTGAAACGTGGCGGGTTGTTACAAAAAGGAGGGAAAATTTTAAGTATGGGCCAAGGGTACTAGCCTAGCGCCCTTGCGTCCAAACTTAAATAAAGAAACCCTAAAATATTGAGTGCAAAGGCATTAGGAGGGAGTCTTTGTACTGATCGTAGATTGCACGCACTTAGGGTTTCTACCCTAAAGTGACCATGGTGACCTCAGGAATTGTGAAGTTGCTCCCGTAGGGGCTAGGGTCAACCAAAACGGTTACACATACATGACAAAGAAATCTAGATTTGCGAAGGACTCGGGCCTAAAGTCTAACTAGACTTACACGACCTAATTGAAGATAAAATGGTCAAGTGCGTAGCATCCAAATAAGTTTACCAAACACCAAAGGAGGCTAGGGTTGGGTGTAGACACACCATACCATACTCATACCTCAACAAGAAGGGCTGGACCCAAACAACCGGATTCAGGTCAAGACCGATTAGAATTTAAAACTATTTGGTAACTGACCTTGATTTTACGTTATTTATACAATTTCTCTCTTTTATTTTTGCTTTTTTTCGCCTCTCATGTCAATTAGCATAACAATCAAAATCATTATTTTTAAATATATTTGAATAAATAAATACAATGTTATCATATAAAGTTCATCATCTAAGATTCATGTGCCTTGGATTTAATAATTTTAAATGCTAATTGGTAATAAACTTTAAAATATAACTCATTCAATAATATATTATGTTTGTCAGTTGCTAAGTAACTCATTCATTTGGATAAAAATGTTCATATGTTTAGTTTGTTTTTATTTGGTTGTAATATTTTGTCAAATTTGGTCACAAATGCTTTGAACATCAGTCACTCATATGCGCTCACCCATACTCTTGAGGGTATCATAAACTCAGTTTTAATTTGTTGGTAAAAAAATAGAATCAGTTTGGCCTAATTTATCTTATACTTATGTCAACTCAAATAATATGGATCATGTATTTACGAGGACGATTAGAATTGATGGTACAATTATGTATCAAGCTCGAAAAAGTTAGGGAGACTAATGAGGATTTAAATGAACACATAGATTCAATCTTTATTGTTGTATTAACTAAAGCTGATGTGGCAATCAGCTCAATTTTTCAACCTAACAAGGCACCAATTTTGGTATGAAACCCAAACCCATAAATTAAACCCACTTTGAATAATTAAAAATATAGCGAGCATGTAACAATTAACACATAATTAATTAACATGAACAATAACATTTAGTATGTCAATAAGTACAAATAATAATTATTCCATCAATATAAAATTTGTCCATAACCTTCAATAACTGTAACAATCAGCAACAATACTATATCCAATAGCAACTTCGACAAAAATAAAAAACTAACCAACTTTCATGAATCGTGTTAGGTTTCAGTACTAATAATATATAACCAAGTTTTAGAATACTAAACTCTGGAAAAAAATCTAATAAAATCTAAGAGTCCATCTGGAGAGTTCGGCATCGCTCTCTTCCAAAAGCTCACTCTTAGCTAGTTATCACTAGTTGAGACAACTTCTCATTAGTGATGAAACCACTAGTATAATAATAATGAACAAATAAAAAGCACTGCAAATATGAGTTTTCGCCTAGCTCCTGATCCAATAGACAAACCAATCTATTTTAGAAAATTACAATCTATGATCATAAATGATTCCCTTTACGTTAATGGGAGACAATACACTTATTCCGCACCCAGGCTATGGTGTCCAAATACATATTGGACTGAGTCAGTTCAACAATTCTTTGAACCTATTTTGGGATGAGCTTTACACCCCTGACCATATCTTAATCAGGTAAGGAGTGCCCCTGACGTGTAATCTTACACCAATGCTAGAAACTCTACCTCTTACCCAACTAATTAACGACTATCTGTGCTAATTGGATATTATACAAGCTATATGTACTTCGAATGCCTCAGCTATTCTCTCAAACTAGTTTGTGAGTGATTTTCTATAATCCCAAGTTTTAATGATTAATTACATGCAATGTAATGCATGCACAATCAACTCTCAACAACATAGACATATTCATTTTTGAGTATTTGTAATCGATAAGGACATATGTCACATATCAACCCATTAACAAAATCAAATAATTATAATTAAAGTATTTAACATCATCAAACAGTTATTTAATACTTTCATTAATAAACACTAAAAATTGCTTGAGCATTCAGATGCTCTGTTTGTGGTGTTCAGGTGCTCTAATACTTAAAAAAAGTGATTGAACACTAAGACACTTGGTTGCTTGCCGTTCAGGCACCATTTTTATAGCTTCAAAGTTTTATACATGCCGAACACTTAGGCACTCTGATTGTCATTGCTTGAGCATTCTACTACTTTTCACACTTCTAAATTTCTCATGAAAATTAATTCTTTTTTATGCATTCATTAACCAAGATCAATTCTTTGTCATTTGAACAATCTTAATACATTAATCAATAGATTCCCATTATGGATTTTCATAGAAGTGTTAATTATAATCTAGTTTTACTATTAAAGAACATAAAAGATGATTATTTCTATACATTAATTCATACATCAAATTTTCATATTAACTCATCACAAGGGCATGTAAAATTTCATGAAACATATTCTATAATAAATTTACAGCATTCATCATGAATTAAATAAACTAATCTAGATCATTTTTATAAAACATTCATATAACAAGAATTACATGCAAAAATTCATCATTTTTTTTATCAGACACACATACAACGATTCCAAACCTTACGAATTCATTGTTCAATACAATATTCACAAAACAATCAAAGTCCATGATCCATCATCTCAAGAAATCAGCCAAACTCAATCAAAATTCACATAATCATGACACACATACATCCTAAACATGAATAAATTCCATAAAAAATAATGATTTGATGAAGAAATTAGAGAAAAGAAGACGAACCAAGCATGCCTCAACCTCCTCTTCTCCCCTATGGTGTCCCCTCCATAAAATTTTAGGGAAAGACATCTCTTTATTATGGGGTGTATGAATAGGTCATCTTCATAAGGGTATTTTGATTATTCCACTCCAATTAATTAATAAATCCAAATAAGGTTGTATTTATCTAAAAGTGATGTCCACCTCTGACCACACTAATTAAAAGTTCTATACTTCCAAAACACTATTCCAAACCTTCATATTCACTATAATTTTGTCACATTAAAATTCTCTTATTTTATGACTTATAGAAAGACCATTTTACCTCTCCACATTATTATCTAATAACTTAGTCATAGGGTCAACTTAAAATAATCATATCTCATTCTCTAAAGATTCATTTTACATGATTCTTTTTTTTTAGATTCTTTCTAATATCTAGTTTATTCTTACAAAATTTCAACATTTTCTGACATGTATTCCCAGGGATGTGAATTTTTAAACATGGCTTGTTTAACCTACTTAGCCTAACCCAACTCGATTAATTTAATTAATCAACCTTTTTGTTGAAGCTATGCCCAACCTTTTCAAAATTCTCAGTTATATTTTTTAAAAAATGATAAGAACTTTCAAATTAGGATACACATTTTTGGAGATATTAGAATTAGGATTTTGAATGGCTTTGTGGGTAAGAATCTTTGGTAGAACCAAAATTATTCCAACTATGTAGTTTGATTTCATATATTAAGATTATAGGCACAAGATCATTATACATAAGTTATTACTCAATAAATCTTGATTCTATTTGTATACACACTCTACCAATCAAAGGCATTTGGCTACCTCTATGTCACTTTTAATAAGATCACTCTTTACTTATTAGGTTCCTAAGTGAAAAGCGTTGATACTTTAGCAAAGTGATGAAGTGGTTGTCTTTTGGTTGGGGAAATGATTAAGATTGTCTACTAAATGATTTTAAGACCTTTTGGGTGCAGGCCATTAATGAAGCAGTCTTGATTATATATCTTACCAATTAGTCTTATTATAGAATTTCCCAAAGTTGTAATAAGGTATTCTCTAGTTCAAAGCTGTCCTATATATAGCATAGGGCAACTCAAGTTTAGTGTTGAAAAGATTATCAATAAACCAACTATCCTAGGATGGTGGTACTTAATTATACTCAATTAAAACACAATCATCATTATTTGGCATTGTTTAGAAAAAAGCACTGATTAAGATTTTTTGATGGTGATAACCATGAACCTTTCTCTCTTTTTTGTTTAAAATTTTAATTTCTAACATTATTTTGTATATGTCCATTTGGTTGAAGACCAGTGGGAGGTCTTAGATCGAATCGAAATTTCCTTGGGCAGGAGGATAGTTTTGCATTGACATTGCCACCAGGTATCAAATTTTATATAATGTTATTTTTTAAAATTGCAAAATTTTTAAAAGAAATGGCCAGAAATTACGAAATTATGGAAATGACTTAGTTTTCCAATTATTTGATTGGTGGTGACATTGGTGAAATGGGATTTTGGTTCTCTGGTGTGTGCATGTGTGCATATGTATAACTTGCTTTCAAATAAAACATGGCTTTTTATTTGCTATTGTTCCTACTCCGACACCATATGAATCATATATCTACTCTTTTAAATAAAAAGGAACTCAATACTGGTCTCTCTAATTAAAAGCAAATGATTTAATCAATTAAAATATAACAAAAAAATATAAAAAATAGATTAAATTATTATAATTTATCTTTTTATTTAATAAGGATCTATCTTTTAAAGTCAATAAGAATTTATATGATCTAATATATTAGATTATTATAATCTATCTTATTATTCAATAAAAATTTTTCTATAAAATTAAAATTTGTCCATAATATAAGTGGCGTATGACACATCATCTTGCCTAGCTATACTCAATTGAGAAGTAATTATAATATGATGTGAGATTTCATGTTTGAATCACGTAAATATAACCCATTTCCGGGGAACATTGATTGAGATATTAATGAAATTTTATGTCTAATTAGTCATAGTGGGACCAGATTAGAAAGATATGAAAACGTGTAGATTTAAAGTGGGTAGTACCTATAGGCTCTTAATTTTAAGGGGCATTAGTGCTTGATTAATTGCTTAGTGGAGGACATGGAATATATTCAAGTTTGATGCCATGTTAATGGTTGTAGTAATCATCCAAGTGATTCAATTGAGCATGTTTTAGTGCATTAGCTTTATTGGGGGATCACACAATTCAAGTTGCTCCACCTATTAAGGCTAGCAAGTAGCATTTCCACAAGATGTGAAACTTGAGATCACATTTGTTATAGCTTCAAAAGTGAGCATTATGAGGCACAACTTTTTTAGTTTGTTTAGGTACTGCCTAAAACCAATTTAAAGCTGACAAATTTATCAAATACATACTCTTATTAATAAAAAAAAAAGAAGTCAAAATTAAGACTCTGACAAAAAAACAAGAAATTTATCTGATTAAAATATAATGAAATAAAAAGTATAATTTAGATCCTTATAGTCTATCTCCTTATCCAATTAACTTTATATTTAAAATCAGTGGCTATCTCTAAGAAACTATAGTATTATTTTATATCTCATTTTTTAAATATGGTCTATTTGTAGAATTGGAGTCTACTTCAAATATAGCTTGCAAATGGTACTACATCTTGCTTATTATAAATAAATATGCCACTGAGTTTTGGTGTGGGAGCATCATTGATATAAATAATTGTACTTATTTTACTGCTTATTCATGTTATTACCGAATCACCAATACAACCAAATAATGAACAAAGATTACTTGTATGGTATATTTATTAATCAGGTAAGCCCATATAACTCAATTGAAAAGATTAGGGATATCGGGTAACTCATCAACATGGTCTCTCATAAATTTTGTCGTGGGCTTGTTTTTCACATGGGCCAGATTTGGGTTTAATGTGATGGGCCAGGACCATCAATGAACTTGGATTTCTGAGAAATTGCTCTTGTTGCTGTATATATATGGGCTTGTAACAAGTTAATTGGAACTAAATTTGTCTTCTCCGTCAGTAAATCCATTGTTATTAATAGTTCGAGTGTGTATACCTAAGAGCGTGATGAAAGGGACCTTAGTTTTAAGTGCATCGAAACTTATAAACCTAAAATTTAAGTTAAATATTTTAAAAAATTGATTTTGGCCCATCTGTTTACATTTGGCCGAGTTATTATCGATAGTATCAGACAGTGAGCTAACCTAAATTGGATATGAACTAACCCAAGGATTGTAGATCTTCAAAAATTAGTCTCAAATCTGATATCAATCTAATAACTTAATACATGATATATTATAGGTTGTACTTATAGATTTAAAACTTGGTTATTTTAAAGTGAGGCCCACCTCTTTCCACTTTCGATAGCTAATTATACTGAGAATTTAGAAGTTTTATTTGCAATGCTTTGGGTGAAAAATTAAAAGTAATGCTTTGGAGAAAAAATATAATTTTGGCAATGATTTTCTTTTTAAGAAAATTTTTTTGCTAAGTGAGTTGGAGAGTTATATACTCATAATGTAGCTTTTTGTAAGGACATATTTTACATTCTGTGGGGAAAAAATACAAGAAAAGTTAAAATATGGAAATTAAGGGTATTATTAACCACATTTTATGCTTGCATTTTCTATCATAAATATATATTGTCTTATTGTATATCATCTACCTAGGGAATTGGACGGAGTCCATAGTTGTTTTCTTCTATAAAAAAAGAGGTTTTTATAGTCTGTCTATTGGTAAGAGACCTATTTATCTATATTTGTGTATGGTGTATTTGATTTTGGAGTTTAAAGTATTAAATTGCATTGGAAGTGTAATAATCCTTAAAAATTAGCTTTATATCCAACATGTAAAACCAATAACCCAAGTTAAGGTTTTATAGTTGAAACCGGTTGGTTTGACTGTTATTTTTAATTGATTTAGTTTCAAAATATACATGCTGAACTGAGGTTCGTCGTGTGCTATGAGTCATGAGGGCCATCTAGATCCAAGTATATGATAATAACGTCAATAACACAACAGTAGAATAAGTTATAAGAGTATATAATAACAGTACGTCTAATTTTTTTAAATTGTGCACCCTAGAAATTAGATTTAGGCCGTTTATTTTATTAGGACACAATGGTTAGGATTTTTAGTTGGGTTGTTGGTTTTTAGAGCAAGTTATTTGATGAATGTCGAATTTATTTTATTCCCATTTTTATTTTTGACTTGTGTTCATGACGTGCTTGACTCATTTTCATAACATGATTGACTCATTTTGACAGCCTTTGAATAGTTTTTAGAAGCCTCTAGTTTACACTTAGTTGGTTTCATCCTAGCCGAGTGTGAATTTAGAAAAAAAAAAAAAAGAGGTCCCCTTTGTTTTGTCATGCCACCACCGCTGGCGACCTGGCCGCCAGTAGCACTGCTGCCAGCCAGCGCTTCAGTCACCCAGCCTCCCCTCCTCCTTCCTTTTCCCCTTCTTCATCCTCACTTTCCTTGTTCACCGCCAAAACCCCACCCACCCACCCCCTGCCACCCCCTATTTCGAGGAGAGCTGTCAGCCTCACCCCCACCGGTCGCCATTGTTTGGCAAGGCCCTCCCCAGCTGCTTCCTTTCCCCTCTCTTTCCTTTCCCTTTCCCCTACCTCCCTCGTCCCTTCCTATTCTTTCCTTAGTCGACCCTTAGGCGCCATTGTCAATGGTGATTCGCCATTGCCTGCCAATTTCCATCTTGTCGCACCATCAAGCCACCTAGGCCTCCTCCTCCTGCCCTCCTAACCTAGCCTTAGCCTCTCACCCCAGTTGGCCCCTTCCCTTGTTGACGATAGTGGCTGCCACCTCCCCCTCAACAGCCACAGCCATAGCCGCTGTTGTTGACTTTTATCCAAATAATCGTGAGCCACCCCTTCCTCTTCCTATTTATTGAATTTTCAGTGAGATGAAAGATGGTAAAATCGACTCTCACATACCATGAGTAGGTACACATGCCAATCACAACGGAGTTTGGATTAGCGAGAAGGTTGTCTCATTCCCTAGGGATTTCAACAACTCCGCATTTTGAGTCTCATCACGATCGGAGAAATGCATAGATTTATGGGTACTATTTAGTATATATTGTATATAGCATAGGTGGGCCCCACTAGGCCACGAGTTGTCAAAACGTCCCACTATATCAGCCAGTACACTCAACCCTAGCTCCTACCCATTTGTTTCTGGTGATGTCCTCTCAATTTTTGGATGTTATGAATATTTTTCTTTATTTATTAATTATTTTATTATTTTATTTATTTTCTTCATGATTATTCATTTCTTATTATTTATATATTTGTTGACTATGATGAATGATTACAGCTGACTCAATCAATGTCAATGGCAACATACTCTAACTCACAGACGTTTACTTTTGTTCATGTTTATCTTATTTTATTTATTTAATTGATCGATTATTAATTATTTCTTACTCCTATTATTATTTGTATTTAATTAGGTCTATATTCATATATTTAATATTTATATTAATATTCTTCATTATTATTTATTTATTTATTTATCTATTGATTTATTTAATTAATTATTTGGTTTTAATTTAATTATTTATATGTTTACTAAACATAAGTATATATGATATCTACCCATGTCTAGTCGTTGTATTTTATATAAAATAATTATATTATTATTTTATTATTAGAATGTTACTTATATTCATATATTTATTATTTACCTAATTATCTATGAGTGTATATTTTTTTTTATTTGTTTATTATTATTATTATTATTATTATTATTATTATGTCTCGATTTACGTGTTGTATATTTAGTTGTAGGTTTCTTTAGCATTGTTTTATTAATTAAGATGTATTGATGATATGAGCACACACCACGAGCATGCATCATATAATGTTATCGGTATTTTACTTAGCATTAGGTTTCAATATAGGTTACGGAGTTCGAGTTCGCCGTAAATGTCTCGATGCACTTGGACCTTGGACCACAGGTCCGTAGGACTCTCCCTATCTACTTAACTCTGCGTGTGTACAGTTTAATCATGTTTTAGACATAAGACGGCATCAGTGGTGTTTTATCAGACCCCTATGATATTGGGTCATTTAGTTATGTTTCTACACATGTTTAATAAAACTACAAGAATGAGATCCCTTGTTAGTTTTCGAACTGAAGCTCTAGAAATATATGATATAAGCCTCTTCCCTAACCTTAATATATAAGTATGCACATTTTTATGGATTTCGTGAATAACAGAGTGAGCGGTATGGAGATATGTATGGACTGCACTAATACTCCATTAAACCCCTGAAGTAGTGTGGTGTATGAGGGTACTACGTAACGTAACACATTTCTAGAATTTGTGGCACTAACTTAACCATTCCTTTTGCCGCTTGAGTACCGTGGCAAGTGTAATATGGAGGATGTGATAGCGTAAGCGTTGTATGTGTGAATATGAATATTAGCCATGTGTATACGTGCTGGCATTTGTTTAAATATGTTTGCTTACTACCCAATGTGAGGCATTTCTGAAGTTTCATAAGTTCCGTAGGTAATAGAATACTCATTTACCAGTTATTATTAGTTATTTTTCAGACCATTAACATTCGTTACTAACGGTTTTCATATAATATATGTAGGTCTTGTAAATCTTACATCAACTTTGGTAGGATGATAGATAAACGCTACATACACTTGAGCTCAGTGCAATTATTTTTTTATTTTTATTTAAATCTGATGTGTTTGAAGTATATCTAACAATGTCTTATATTCTCATGACACCAAGCGGGTTGTTTTGATCTATTTTATCAATTGAGTCTTACCGACCAACAACTTTAAACATGACTCGACTTGATCATAACATTTCTGATTCTGTTCTCAGGTGAACCAAAATTGGGGCTTTACAAGAGCAGTGACGTCTCTTATACAAATACCTGTCTGACGATAGAATGCATGATGTTTTGTTGATGATATGGTGATAGTGGAAATGATGTGATAATATGCAGTCGTAATGTTGAGATATAACTCATGCTTTAGTTAATAGAGACTATTATGGATAACATGGTATGGTATTTATGTGAATAAACTTATTTTAAATGATGAATATGATCAGCAGATAGAGCCAAGACCCAGTATGAACAATTAAATATGAATGAAGGTATCAAAGAGATGGGCCAAGACCCAGTTTAGTAATGTCAGTAGAATGTGAATTAGCGGTTGAGTCAGGATTAAACTCAAAATTAATTATTGCGTGAATGAATGAAATTATTGTGTGAATGTTTTATTAAATATTTATATATACATTGTTTGACAGGTTGGCCCATTATTACACTT
Source organism: Piper betle (assembly GCA_033002965.1). NCBI lineage: Eukaryota > Viridiplantae > Streptophyta > Magnoliopsida > Piperales > Piperaceae > Piper > Piper betle. The sequence continues at coordinate 48,786 of JAURVB010006221.1, read as the reverse complement.
TTAAGGAACAATCTCTCTGTTTTATTTTAGAAATTTTATCAATTTTATCATGATTGTTTTTTAGTGTGAATTGTTTGATATATCATTTACGTAGTATCATGTTAAAGTTCCTTACATCTCATGCATGCATAACGATATTTATCTTCTATTTTTAGACGTCTGAGAGTAGATCCATTTGGGTTAGCCAACTTAATCGGGTAACCCGTAACATTCCTGTTCAGTTTGCGAATGAGCCAGATTTAAGGTGCTACACAACATCTCTTAAGGTAAAATCTAATATATAAGTGAGGATGTTATATTTATAAATCTTCAAATTCGTTAATTACTTGTCATTAGTTTACACTTGGGTCGGGTTGTTACATATGGCATCAGAGTTGACCGAAGATCAAGACAATAACTCCCTTGGAATTTGTGCAAAAAGCATGATGAGGCACAATTTTAGACAAACAATGTTCTAGAAATATGATTAATAACAAATTTTGATTAAAAATTGTAGGGATTATCGTCAGATTATTATCCTAGTAATCTAACTATCCAAATAAATTAAAGTAACAGAATAATAATTTTATATAAATATTTTGAAATGTATCATTTACAAATTAAAGAATGAATATTTGTTAAAATGTTATTGTGATTCTTGTATATTTATGTTTTGGCTTTTTATTTCATGTATTGTTTACAAATTGCGCCTAAAAAATGAATAGTTCTTATAAAATGTACTATAAAAGTACAGTAGAGTGTTTGGACAAATCACAAGAAAAAGAATACGAGACGGTGGAATTAGTTAGATTTATCATATGCTTGAATACAAGAAGCGTGGGATTAGCAAATTTTGCAACCGCGTTTCTATTGCAAAGCTGTAGCAAAATTTGCAACTGCAACAATTCCGGTTGAAAAAGTTGTTTGCTACCATGGCTTCAGTGACCGTTTGATTGCAGTTGCACATCTGGTCGCAAATTAATATTATCTTGCAACTGGAATCCTAATTTTTAGCAATCACATTTACGGTCACAAAAGACTATTTTTATACTAGTGATAATATATATCCCAATTTGATTTGGAGAAGTATATATTGTTAAACCTCATTAATATATATCACAATCTTTCTTGTTATAAATTTCATTTTTTTTGTATGTTTCCGAGTCGAAATTACCCAAATTTCTTAACATTTTTTCAAATATGTTTACTTTTATATAAAATGGAGAACTAAAAATCACGTTTTAATAAAAAGTAGGAGATTCGCCCGTCAAAGTACAATAAAAATAAAAAATAAATTAAAATTATAATAATTTATCTTCTCATTATTCAATGTGTGTTTATACACACACAAACACGTTAGTCTTCTCCATCCCAAAAAAAATTCATTAATCTTAAAATATAGGAAAAAGTGGGATGGAAAAAAGTTTTTCATGTTTTTTAGCATGGACTGACGATTAACACATGGTACTTACCTTTTGAAATCTCCAAATATAGAAATAAATATTCACTTTTTCTCCACCATGAAAATTAGCATGGAGAAGACGCCACTTTTCTCCACTCCATTTTTTTAAAACATGGAGAAAATTTAATTTTGTATTGTGACATATATATATATATAGGTAAAAGTTTTCCTGAGCAAGGGGTAGGAAAAATTTCCAGCCCTAAGATCTAATCTGGGCCATCCTTGTGATTGGATGGCCCAGATTAGATAAAAATCTCTTTCTCCCACTCTTTCACCGGCAGCCAGATTCTAGCCACAGCCGACCGGGCAGAGGGTGGTTGGGACTGGGCGAGGGGGGGGTGGCGGTGGGCTGGCAAGAGGGCGTGACGGTGGTGGTGGGTGGAGGGGGAGGGGGAGAGGGGGGGAGGAGGGGGGCGATGGGGTGGCGGGCGGAGTGGGAGGGGGGCTCGAGGGCGGCCATCGCGGCGAGGGCGGGGCGGGTGGCAGAGGGAGTGGTGGCAGGCCGAGGGGTGGGTGGTGGGCTGGGATGGAGGTGGCGGGCGGAGGGGAGGGGGCGGGTGGTGGATTGGGCTGGCTACCGTCGTGGCAGGGGCCGGGAGTGGCTGCAAGTGCAGCAGGGGCGGGGCGGGGTCGAAGGGAGGGGTGGCGGGCGGAGGGGCGGCGGGCGGAGGGGCCAAGGGTCGGGTGGTGGGCAGGGATGGAGGTGGCGGGTGGAGGGGAGGGGTGGGTGGTGGGCTGGGTGGGAGGCCATCACGGCAGGGCCGGGCCGGACTGCAGTCGCAACAGGGGTAGGGTTGGGGTGGAGGGAGGGGGTGGGCAAAGAGGCCGCAGCAGGGCGGGGAGACAGAGGCAGGGTCGAGGTTGAGTGTGACCGGCGGAGGCAATAGCGGCGGGACACTACCACAGCGGGGCGGGGGTGACTGGCCCGCCAAGGCCACCTGCAGCCGACCCGGTCGCCCCACCCTGCTCCCCCGCAATGCACCCCTGCGACCTTACCGGCGACGCGCCTCACAAAACAGAGCACGGAGGGGCGGCGAGAAGGGTAAGGGAAAGAGAAAGAAGGGAAAGGAAGGGAAAGAGGGCGGCGATGGGCGGTGGTGATGCAGGTGACGGTGCCGGCGCCGGTGAGGTCGCCGGCGGTCGGGGTGGAGCGGCAAAAACAGAGGAGGGGGTTGGGTGGGGCGAGGTAATGGCAATTTTGTAATAAAAACTTGACTCGCTCCTGACTCGAGTCAATATTACAAAATAAATTTTAAAAAATAAAATAAAATAATTTTGTAATAAAAACTTGACTCGCTCCCAACTCTAGTCAATGTTATAAATTAAATTTCAAAAAATTTTAAAAATAATATCGTAATAAAAACTTGACTCGCTCCTAACTTGATTAAATATTATGAAATAAATTTTACAAATTTTAAAAATAAAATACCATAAAATAAACACTTGGCTCATTCCCGACTCGAGTCAAAATTATAAAATTAAATTAAAAATAAAATAAAATAATTTTGAAATAAAAACATGACTCTCTCCCGACTTGAGTCAATATTACGAAATAAATTTTATTTTGTAATATTGACTTGAGTAGGGAACGAGTTAAGTTTTATTTTATGGTATTTTATTTTTAAATTTTATTTTGTAATATTAAATTGAGTTAGGAGCAAGTCAAGTTTTCATTATGAAATTATTTTAAATTTTTTTAAATTTTATTTCGTAATATTGATTCGAGTAGAGAGCGAGTTAAGTTTTTATTATAAAATTATTTCATAATATTGACTCGAGTCGGGAGAGAGTCAAGTTTTTATTTTAAAATTATTTTATTTTATTTTTAATTTTATTTTATAATATTGACTCAAGTCGGGAACGAATCAAATTTTTATTTTATAGTATTTTATTTTTAAATTTTTTAAAATTTATTTCATAATATTGAATCGAGTCAAGAGCGAGTCAAATTTTTATTACGAAATTTTTTAATTTTTAAATTTTATTTTATAATATTGACACTAGTCGGGATCGAGTTAAGTTTTTATTACAAAATTATTTTATTTTATTTTTAAATTTATTTGACTTTTGTCGGGATCGAGCTAAATTTTTATTACGAAATTTCCATCACCCACACCCCCCCCTTTGTTTGTGCTACTCCACCCTGACCGCGAGCAACCTTGCCGCCATCGTCACCTACATCACCACTGGCTAGCGCCGCCATCGCGGCCCTCTTTCCCTTTTTTTCCTGTCTTTCTCTTTCCCTTACTCTGTTCACCGGCCCTCCCTGCTCTGTTTCATGGAGCACCACCAGGAAGGTCGCAGGGGCACACTATGGGAGAGCGGGGTGGGGGGACCGAGGGGAGGCAAAAAGGCACCGACGGGGTGACGATGGGGGTGGGGGGGTTTGGGGAACGCATGTGTGGGGGAGCAGTGTCGGGGAAGGGGGTCGAGGTGGGCTGGGTGGGGCAGAGCCTGCAGATTGTCATGGCAGGGGGAATATGGACCGGGGTAGGGCGGTTCAGCGACTATGGGGGGACCGCCATGGCAGGCGACGAGGGGGTCAGAAGCAACATGGGGTGGTGCGGCGGGGGGCTGAAAAGGCTGGCTGTGGGGGGAGGTGGTGGGGTGGTAGAATGAGAAGCACTAGGTTGAGGCAGAGAAATTTATCTGCGCCACCGATTATTTTAGGCCTCGATGGCCTAAATTTATTGATTTTAAAAAATAAAAAAATTTGACATCGTTCTGTTCGATTGCCCAGATGCACTGTTTTAAGAAAAATAAAATTCTTTTTGTAGGCGCCGCGCGACGGCGCCGCCTCCGGCCAAGGGCGGAAGCTACGCTCCCTAAGGCCAAGGGGCGGCCATCTCTCACCGCCCCCGGCCAAATCCGGCCGCGGGCCGGCCCGTCATGGCCGGCCACGGTCGGATCAGCCATGCAGCCACATCTGTGGCCGCGCGGCCTTATGGGCGGCGCGTGCCTGGCTGTAGAGGCCAGATCTGGCCGCCGCAGACCTGGTCCGGCCGCCGCGTGCCAGACATGGCCGCCCCTGACCGGATCTAGTCGAGGGACGGCCAGGTCCGGCACGTGGCGGCCGGACCCGGCCACCTGATAAGGCGCGCGGCCACATTTGTGGCCGCGCAGGGAGAGGAACGTCGGCGCTGGCGTTGGCGGGGGAGGGCAACATCGGGGGACAGCCGGGTCTGGCACGCGGCGGCCGGCCCTAGCCGCGCAGCGGCCTCCCTACTAGATAAGGCCAGGCGGCCACATCCGACTACAGGGAGAGCAGTGGTGGTGGGAGGTGGGTGACCGGCTGCGGGTACTGGGCGGAGGCGGTTGGGAAGGTCGGCTGACGGGGAGAGAAGCGGCGGCACCGGAGAGATGATAATAATTTTTTAATTTTAATAATAAGAAAAAATCTGGACCGTCCTTCAAATTAAAATTGGTGCAAATATCTTTCCCTCCGAAATATTTTATTTATATATATATATATATATTTATAGAAACCAATCTTTTCTGTTTTGCAGGTTATTGAATTCCAAATTGATTTTTAGAAAAGAAGTCCAACTAATTCTTAATTAATTACCTTCTGTTGTTGTTGTCGTATATATACATATTAATAAGTGATGACCAAGATATTTTTACGAGTAGTTTTCACAGTTTTAATACTTTATTACATGTTTTCAGACTTCATGAACTCCTTAATTTGATCAAGTCTAATTAGTATAAATAATTTACTGATTAGTAATAAAAAATCTCCACCCCAAGTAAATTTGATTGAAAGATAAGCTTAAGTATGGCCCTTTGAACAAAGTCAAGGTAGATGGACAGAATAAAAAATTGATTGTGAGCTTCTTGGCAGCTGCCCAGCAATTATCTACTTAATACTTGAATATGTATTATGTATAGTTGGATCGTCTGACTGCTTTGCTTGAGATCTCATCTATTATTTGGCTGTGCAAACATTGAATGGCGAAAATAATTGTATTGCTAATTTCGCTCTTGCCTGCAGTCTTTACTAAAGCCCAACCAGGTGAGTTATGTCTCATTAATCAATCCCTATTGAGGTGTAGTGTTACAGGCCATGCTTGGCGTCATTTAATCTACAGTAAATCTTGGTTTTAAGTGGAGTCTGGCATCTTTTGATCAGATGAGATAGTAGTATCAATTTTGTGTTTTCACATCTTGATGAGACCCAAAAAATATCTTGATTGAAATCGCATGAAATTTATAATTTAACAAACATATATTTGAGAATTCCTTTCTTAATCGCTTGAACTTCTTGGACCCAATGTCAAGGCATATTAATAATCAAAATTTGCATGCTATCATAGCCACCCATTCTGCAATCAGCCGAGAGATGTTAATTGGCATATATTTGTTTACCCATAACCATTGACATGTATTTATAACATATAGAATGAGCAAAAACATTGTTTCTTTTTGTGAAAGTTGGTAAATATTAATAGTTCTCGCTTTCGCTTTAGGGTTTATAAGCATTGATTGTGGGAGCCCTGATGGTACCAATTACACAGACCAAGAGACAGGGATTTTCTACACTTCAGACTACGGATATATTCAGACAGGAGTGAGCAAAAACATATCTCTTCATCACAATTCCACTTATGTGAGCAGACAATATTGGTCAATAAGAAGCTTTCCCAATGGGAATCGGAACTGCTACACTCTAAAATCCCTAGAGAAGGGCAACAAGTACATCATAAGGGCCTCATTTATGTACGATGACGATGACGATGATGATCATGTTGAAATTAGGGCACCACCGCCCCAATTTGATCTATTTCTAGGGGCAACTCTTTGGACAGCCGTGGCAGCGGTAAACGCGACAAGGCAGCCATGGTGGTCGGAGATTGTAACGGTGGCGATGGCGGACTTTTTGTCAGTGTGCCTGGTGAGGAAGAGAGGGTTTGGGGAGCCCTTCATCTCTTCTTTGGAACTCAGGCCTTTGGATGATGAAATGTATCCTGTGATGGGAAGGGGACAGGCTCTTGTTCTCCACAAGCGTATCAACCTTGGGTCAGCACTTCTCGTTAGGTAAAACTACTTTTTTTTCCAGTACTTTAAACTCTAAACCCTAAAAACTATATTTTCAGGTCTATCAAATAAACATTCTTTTAATTATGTTACACATATGCAGATATTTTCGAGCCGAATATAACAATGAATAATTCCCTAAAAAGCAGGACCAAGTAATTTTGAAATTGTTCATGGATAATTCGAGAAGTTAATGGCTACCCAAAACAAAATTCCTCTATATTTTTCTAAAAAAAGTCGAGGCTTTGCATCAAAAGTTTATGATGATACTAATTTCTGAATTCTATTAATTAAATTTTAAATAGACATGATATAGCAGCATAGAATAGGTAGAATAATATTTTCAGGTTATAGGGGAGAAAAATTTGTTGTAGTCAACTCAATTATCCCTTCTATGTTTCTTATATTTATAGACGTTGACATGGTACAAAGATACTACGTACACAACCTCTCCCAATAGAATTCCTGATTTTTAATAACAATTTCAACTTTGTAACTAAAAAATTCTCAATTTAAATAACAAGAATAAACGGAACATTCAAATTTATTTATGGCCAGGGCTGATTATTTTTTTGAAACAAAATATATGTATGATTTTAGATTGAAATACCAGGTCAAGCTATCTATGTAAAAGGCTTTGGCGAATATAAATATTATTGAAAATCCCTTGTAAATGAATTTAAATGAACATGATGATATAGTAGAATAGATTCTATAGAATAGGTTGAATATTATAGAAGAGGAAAATTTGATATAATCAATTCAACCAGATCACCACCTTTATTATATATTCTTATATTCATAGACTTTTACCTACACCTCTTTCAATAGAATTCCTTATTTATAACAATTACCACCTAAACCCCTTGACTAACAATAGTTTCAATTTAAATAGCACAAGTGAACCAAAAATTTTGAATATTATAACTTGACCAACATTTATATTGTAGATACATAGTGAAACTAATTCCTTCTTTTCTTTTTTTGAAACAATAATATATGTATGAATTTACAGTAAAATACCAGGTCAACCTGTCTATGTAAAAGGTTTTGGCATTAGCATTTTGACTTAATCAAATGTCTATGACAAGTAGCTAGCTAGCACATATTTAATAATTTTCTTATTTTTAAAAAATTGATATTATAGGAATAAAAGACTATTCCATGTTATATTACTTTTGATGATCAATTCAACTTTCTACAAAAAAAAACTTTTTGCCACGGCAAGCCGCGGATCATATTTAACTTTGGTGTGGGCTATATTATTATTGTGAAGGAAAGTAAAATTTATAAAATGTTTTTAAAATCTGTGAAAAAATATCTCAAATGTACAATATGCCCATGACAATATAATCCACAATGGCCTTAAGTATACTCCACCACAGTATATATTCATACTTTTAGCACACCATGATATGTATTAGCAAGTAATATTTATAGATATGTAAGAATTAACATTGTTTTCATCTTATCCGTGCGAACAGCATGCTACCGCTTCTTGCTTAAAAATAAATATAAATTACAAAAAATCAGGTATATTTTTTAATTCCTAGACACATGAATTTATTTTACATATAGAAGCAGATACCAACCTATAAAAAATACCCAATTTAATAATGTAGTTCAGCAATTCATCTTTTCCATGTAATTGAAACTAAAATAAAATCTATCCTCAAGACATTTCCTTGTGATTATGAATATGTACCTAATTATTTAATATTGTTTGTGCAAAATACTTTTCAACGCGCCACTCTATGTAATCTACAAGGTTGACTTTGATCATTTTTTATCCCGTGTCACTATTTCAATATGGATTATAGTGCGACGTGGGACTATTTTAACAAGTACAAAATGGAAAATTATCGAAGATATTTATTTATTCATAGGGATAAATCAATTGTTTATCGGAGCCAAATAGTTTTTTCTTAATCATGTTATGTGCAGTGTACCTAAATTAATATGTATTATTTGTATATTTGTACATTGGAGACTAAAAGCAGTATTTTAAAAATAAAAAAATTACAGGTACAAAGATGATCCATTTGATCGTATCTGGGAAGGCCATGCTACTAACACCAGCCAGTGGATCACAATGAATACCACAAAACCAGTTATAAACATTCTTAACATCTCAAAACCACCATCAACTGTGTTGCAAACTGCAATTTCACCGGCAAACAATGGCAGCACAATAAGCTTCAAATGGACAGCAGATGGCCCAGAAACAATTTATTACAGTGTATGGCATTTTGCAGAACTTGAAGTATTAGATGCAACTACTCAAGTAAGGGAGTTCAGTGTTTGCATTGAGGACATAGTTTGCTACCAAAGACTTCATCCCTATTACCTCAAGGCAAGTCTGATTCATTATATGTCAATGGGTGGGTTGGAATATAATGGTGTGTTGGTGAGAACTCCGAACTCTACTCTTCCCCCTTTGCTCAATGCTGTGGAGGTTTATAAGCTCCTTCCTCTCATGATCAAACAAGAATCAACCCAATGAACAAGACGACAGTTTGGTTTGAGCCTTTGAACAACGCATATATCTCTTTTATGTTAGGCTGAAACGTTTTATTATTATTATGTGGTTAATTTGTAACTTTTTTCATGCATTAAATTTCTTAATATTGTGTAAGGCCTGTGATTTCCATGTTATAAATAAGCAATGGAGTGATGACCATATTTAACATAGGTGCTAATTAATATAAAATAATTTGCATAAATATAGAGATTTTATTTTATTTTATTTTTCAAAACAGTCACTGCCTTTGATGCCATCTAACGATGATAAATGTACCATTTGTAATTATATAAATCCTAATTTTGTAATACTTTTGAATATAAAGTGAAAAAAATCCATTTCTGCTGTACTTTTGGGTATCAAGTGGGTGGAAGGCTCGTAACGAGACCTCAATTTATCTATTTGAGTTCCAATCGAGTAGTTGACACAAAATATTTTAAAAAATTAATAGAAGGAATGAAATTAAATTAAATTTTTGAACCTTTTTTCATACAAAGCAAGCAAAAAAGAAAAATTAATATAATTTCCAATAAAATTATTTATTTAATATTGTGATTTGAGAAATAAATTTATCTGCGGAGAAACTCTCCTAGTAGCATTTGGAAGAAATTAAAATTTTCTTAACTTCTATATTTTCATGCCAACTAAACATTTAAAAATTCATAACTACTTTTTCTTATTTTCTTTTTGTATACCAACCAACAAATCTTCAAATTTTCGTATTGAATGTGCGCACTATTAACCTCCCCCACGTACAATGGTCTTAAGCCTAGATAAAGGAGGAAGATTGGCAAGAAAAAAGATATTTGGCCAACAAAAAACTTGGAATTTGTAATTACATGACCCCTAGTTTATGATCCATCCAGCCAACACTTTTGGGTATCAGGTAAATATTAAATGGAAACACACAAAAAAATGCAAGATAAACATCACAAAGAATCTTTTAGTAATGGACTTCCATTACTGCTGACAAATAAAACTAATATGATAATATGATACAAGTTTATACTACAATATTAACAAGTTCTAACCATCAGGAAAGGCTAGAAAACTTAATGATGGCCAGTGATGACCAAATAGCAAATTATCTTGGGGATGGAAAGAATAGAGAAGAATCACCAGAACTGTCAAGATCAGACTCTCCAATAAACTGGCTAGAACTTGACTCCATCTTCTGAGAATGAGCCAACAAGCAATCCTTCAATTCTTGAACAACATAGCTCATTCTTGGTCTCTTTATGGATTTAGATGCGGTGCATGCAATTGCCAAAGCTATTGCCTTCGCAGCGGAACCATGATCAAAACTGTTATCTAACCTAGCATCTATGATATCCAACATATTGTCTTCTCTTGCTAACTGACCAATATACTGAACAATGCCTATCTTCTCCGAGTCCATGTCAATAATTGGCGGCCGGCCAGTGAGAAGCTCTAGTAGAACAACCCCAAAACTGTAGACATCAGTTTTATCGGTTACAGTAGAGGAGACAAAGTACCTGCTTGAAATCGAAAAGAGCTTAGATTAGCAATGAATCATTATTTATTCATTTGATCAGAAAGCATTCACAGAACTTGATTGGTATTTCATATATAGACAATTTCATTCAAATATTGAATGTTCAAATTTACTCTTTATATATACATATATATATATATATATATTAATAAAAGAGGAACAAAATACTGGCCACAGATTAAAATAGGAGTTTTGATCAATTAAATGCAGCAAAAAAAATTGTTATAGTCAATCAGAATCAGTCTAAGATATTAGATTATTACAGTTTATCTCATTATTAAACAAAAATTTATTATAAAATAAAGTTAATCTGTAATATTAAGCCATGCATGGCGCGATATCTTGCCTAGCTTATGCTTAAAGGAATTCTTTTGCTAAAGCTGATTTTTTGGAGAAATGGTCATCCAACATAATATGAGATTAGACAACGGAATTAAATTGATCAAACAGTTGTAACTTCAACAATGGCTTAAAATTTTAGGAGAAATGGTGATCCATGAAGACAAATACATTCGTACTCGAATATTGGATTTTAAATATGTGTGTTAAAAAAATTGTTTCTGTAACAACAAAATTTGAGAGTACTGGATAAAATTGATCAAAAACTTACTCTGGATCAAGATAACCAAGGGTTCCCTTAACTTTTGTCATGGCACGACTGCAATCATCATCTATGAAAGCCTTAGACAACCCAAAATCAGCAATCCTGGCCTCCATCTTTTCATTGAGAAGGATATTTGAAGTCTTAACATCTCTGTGAATAATTGGCGGCTTGCAGCATGTATGAAGATATTCTAAACCTGAAATGGTTGGTATATTCAGAACTACATCAAGAGACTGATATTTATAGGGGGGAGTGGGGGAATAGTAACCTTGTGCAACATCGAGTGCTATTCGAAGTCTTTGTGCCCAGCTTAGGATCATTTGGCCACTGGTCACAGCTATAATGGAAAAACATTAACAAAGTCAGTCCTTTGATACACTCCCTTCAAATGTTATGCTAACAATGTTTGTACCTGATAGAGCTTTTCCAAGATTTCCATGTGACATGTATTCTAGCACAAGTATCATTTCATTGCCCTCCAAGCAATAGCCAATAAGACGTACCAAATTCTTGTGGTGAACTCTCATCAAGAGCTCAGCCTGCAAGTATGAGCAGCCGGTAAATTTTTGTATGTCCAAAATAACAAAGCTTTAGCTTTACAGACAGAGGTAAGAATGAATATCATGATAAAACAAGAGAAAAAATACAAAATTCATTTTGATGGACTATTGTTCCATTATTGGTGCAGGGGTGTAATGTTTGAGCACAGGTCGTGAGTTGGTAATCAGAAAATTATGATCGGTGTTATCGAGTGGCAATGCTAAGAAACCAGTCTATAATAAATTATGCTATGACAACCAAAAGCTGTCCTATTAATGATAATGCTAAAAACCATAAACGTAGAAGACTCAAGATCATCACAAAAATTACGCAAAAATCCAAAAAATGAGAAATTAATAATAATCTGTAAGCCAAAATTTTTCAGCATCATTCATTCAGCTCAATTTGAGGCTTGAGCTTGTCAGGCTCGAGCTTGAACGGAAGTTCACTTAGCTCTGCTCATACAAATCTTTTCTGTGATACCCGTAATGTTGATTTTAGAGGTGTTCGTGTATTGATTGCTTGTCAGTTTCAAGAATCGTCTCAACAATATATATGAGAAAAACTGAAGTTGGAGTAGTGAGAGATTGTTATCTGAATGTTGCAAAACAAAAAATTAATTGCTAGTTAAGATTTTTTGGAGTTGCCTCAACCAAGATCTCCAAAAGAGTTCTAATAAGAGCTTGGCTTAATTATCAACTCAAAAATTAAGACTTGAGCTCGGTCGGATAAGCAGAAACAATAATGAAGAAATATGCGAGTTTTTGAACAAGATCGAGCTGTAGTTGTAAGAATAGAGTGGAATTCAACAAAGAGGAGATCAAATAGGTTCCGCTTGGAAGTGATTATAAAAGAGTAATGACCTCTTGAAAAATAAACATACACTGCCAGTGCTAGTTTGCAAGGGAAAGGTGTTAGGTGATGACAGTAACAAAAGAAAATGATGATGATGATGATACTTTTTACTGAAATCGAATTAGAGAAAGTTTTCACCTCAGTCTGAAATTCATTTGATCCTTGAAAACTATGTGAAAGAACCTTGACAGCTACATGCTTCCCATTTCTTAACTGCCCATAGTAAACTGTTGCAAAACCACCCCTTCCAATTACTCGCTCGAAATTGTTTGTGATGTTTATGACCTCGGAATAGTCAAATTGCTGATTTTTTGTCTTGAGCAATTCAATCCTTCGGGCTCTGTCTAATTCACTAGCTGCAGATGAAGCGAGTCATTACTCATTATTAGTACAAAAGCAATGGAACAAATTGTAAATTGTTTAATCGAGCTTAAAGTGTACCACTAGTTCTTCTTCTTGGTCTTCTGCTTCTAAAATTCCAGAAAAGAATAAATGCGATAAAAAAGAATATAGTTAGTGAGATCCCAACTGCAACTAGAACTATAATGCTCCGTCTTTTATTGCAGAAATTGTCAAAGCATGCGCATGATTCTGATTTGCAAAGGTTTCGGTTGCCAATGACACTAGCACAAGAACAGAAGACAAACTCAAGCACCTTTTTTAAGAATTCTTAGAGTGAATTTATGTAACAAATACCTCAATTCAAGGGAACCATTTCTTGACCTTTCTAGTAGAACTAAGGGAACCGTTCCACTCAGATTGTTTCGTGACATATTGCTACACAAGAAAAAAACACAAAATTAGCATTAACCAACAAAGAAAAATCAATCAGAACTATTATGATAAATTCTGATCCTCACAGATATGAGAGAGTAGGCATTGTTGAAAGAAATTCTGGGAACCCTCCATTCAAATTATTACCTGATAGATCCCTAATGCAGAGGTGTTAGCTGTATTTTTTGGGTAATATATATAAACATATTTAAATCCTAACTAATGATAAACAGAGATTCAAAAGTGGATATGAATTTCATTTTGTATAGACTTACAAATGTGTGAGAGCCATAAGGTTCCCAATTGATGGAACTATCGATCCATTCAACTTGCTATCAGACAGATCACTGTGAAAGATTAAGAATACAATAATGATAATGAAATAAGATAAAACTAAACTTGCAAAAGTAAAAAAGAAAATATACATGGATATGACTCGAGGGGGATTGTCTCCATTATAGCTGCAACTTATTCCTTCCCATTTATAAGATGGTGGGAAACATGGATCACCCATCCAGTTTTTCTTGATCTCATAGCTTCTCCTTATCTCCATCATGGCTTCAGCTATTGTGTCCATACATGGAAGACAGTATTGTATCATTGTTAATATCATTATAGTAGCATTAAAACAATGTTTTGTTCCTCTGCCTCAATAATTTTCTGTCACAACTCTTAAGTACGAGTATTGGATTCAGAGCCAATGATCTTATTCTTTAACCTTCATTTTAATCATAGGCCACTATATGAACATTCATTAGTTGGTTTTTGTCAATAACCTGTATTTTAGGTTTGGTTTTTTATAGAGTCAAGGGTTATGGCACTACTAAGTCATTAAGCATTAGATATACCTGCTACTGTTATGTGGATTTACAGATGTTGAATATACCCGGATGTGAGAGACAGACAGGTCTAATACATTGAAGTTTTAGATATCTTAAAGTATAGAAAAAATTAATTCCACAAGAAAAAATGAACCCCGATTAGCAGATCAGGTCTTCTGTGTGTCTATAACTAGATGCCCATCTCTTTTATCCAAGTACTCAGTTGATCAACCCATGGTTGAGGACAATCATAAAAATATGTACATGGACAAGATAGCTAATTTCCACATGTTTGTTATAGGTACATGGTACCAGCAAGATTTAGCAGAAAAAAAGCACCAAAACAAAGTGGAGCTATCTTCCTACTATCAAAATCGGATCTAAAAAATGGATAAATTGAAGTAGATATATATGACTCGATTCCTAAATTACCGTCTTTCTCATAAGTGGGGAGCTTATAGAATCTGAGGAGCTTGTACAACTCAAGTGCAGTGTGTAATGGAGGGAGGGTAGCAACTTCAGTCTTCTCCAATCTGCCGGAGTACTGGGAAAGCCCTCTTAGAATACCATACGCTCCATATTCAGCAGTCAAATATTTGGGACGATGTCTTGGGATACAAATGATTTCTACGATACACACACTATACTCTCTCACTTGGCCTTCACTTAGTCTTTCTAGCTCTGCACCGTGCCAAACTAAGTAGTACTCTGTCTCAGGACTTTCTGCTGTCCAGTTGAAGTATACACTGCCATTGTTGGCAGGAGATACTCCTGTATTCATCACCGCATATGGTGGCTGGTAGAACTTGTCAATGCCTTCGATTGGCAATGAGGTTTGCAGAACATTCCAGCCATTTTCAGAATTACCAGGTTCCCAAATTCGATCAAACTTATCATCTCTGTACCTACAAGCAACCAAAGGTAGCCATATTCAAATGGCGCCATAAAATTGATCATCTTCAAATTTTTTTACCTAAATGACATTTTTGAGCAAAGTTATTTAGACATCGCTTTAATAGTTTCACACACACACAAACTAATGGCAATATGAGATTCAACTGCAATTAGCGTCATCATTCTTCCAGAATTTCAGTTCAGTAGAATGTTTATCCTCAAGTCTCAATACAGAAGTGGCATCAAATCCCACCACTGTTACGGAAACAGCAAAAAGTTCGAACTCCATGGGATCCTCATCTTTCTAAACAAGCACACAATAATAGCAGAATGGCCAAAATAACAATTAATTAAAACATCTAAACAAATGACAATGTGATTATGGGTACCACGAGCTTTGATTTAGCAACATCAAATACAAAGATTTCAAAATTGGGAAAGAAAATACCCAAGTAACAGGAGTAAAAAAACACAAAATTTGTAGACTTTACACACTAACAATATCAAACTAAAAGATTTAATTGCGGTAAACACGCATAAGAACCACTCCCCACCACCAACCAAAACAAGCAAGGATTCCAATTTAGCAGTTCTAAAAGACATGAGTTTTACCAATTCGCAAGAAGAGGAGAATAAAGACATCAATTTTACCACTTCGCAACGAGAGGAGAACAAAAGGCACCAATTTTACCAATTCACAAGAAGAGAGGAGAACGCATGGAACTAGCGAGGGGAGGTATGAAACCCCTAGCCTCCAGAGACAAAGAAACCATAACCTCTAGAATGTGTATCTAATTATCAAAGCCAAAAACAAATACACATGACAATAAATGAGATTAAAGAATTTGAACAAACGATACAGGATTGATTGCAACCTTATCAAACAAAATTGAAATATTTATTTATTAAAATTAATTCATTGGGTTTATACTAAACACAAGTACAGATCAATCATCAAAATCGAAATCAGGCACCAACATGGCAAAATGCCTCTAAATCACAAAATCTAACAAGAAATTTTCATGCAAAAGTACTAGTATAAACTGTTTGGAGTCCAGTACCTGACCATTAAAAATTTTTTATCATATACACTTAAAGTCTATACCTTTTTTTAAAAGTTTTTTCATTATTAGGTGAAAGAAGAAAAAGAAGAATAATGAATAGTATATATACAACTAAGTCCTTACAAGAAATTAGTAAGATAAAATATTGTTATGTTACAATACCTGACTACTTTCCCAGGACTTGACCCAAAGTCTATACGCTGTTGTAGCACTAGAGCCTTCCCTTCAGTAGTCATATTATACATATCCATCTCCAATGGCCTGAGCTCAAGAACAGAGATGAAAGGGTTCCCACTCTTTCTCACCAGACACACAGACGCATAGTTCGCAGTGGCCACCGTTATAATCTCCGTCCACCACGGCCGCCCCGCGGCGCTGGCCGCCCTCACCGTGGTCCATAGGTTCACCTCAAAGTAGAGGTCAAACTCAGGCAACACTCGCTCATGTTCAGTACCATGGCTTTGGTACATGAAAGAGGCCCTCACTAGGTACTTGTTGCCCTTCACCAGTGGTTGCAGTGTGTAACAATTCCTATATCCATATGGGAAGCTTCTCATGCTCAGATACTGCCTGCTTATATTGAGTTGGTATTGATGAGGCTTGTAATATTGGTTGAGTCCTGTTTTGATGTATCCAACATCTGAGGTGTAGTGGATTCCTGTCTCCTTGTCTGTGTAGTTGGAGCCCTCTGGGATTCCACAATCTATGCTTATGAAACCTGCACATCAAATGATGAATGTATCAACAAAAACAATTGAAAAGTTTATAAGCTAAAACAGGTAGTACCCATTAGTGATGAGGTGATTACAGACCTGGTTGGGCATCAAGATGGGGTGCAAGTGATAGGAGCAGGAAGAAGATGAGCTCCATGGTAGCCATGGAATTTTTAGGCTTATGGGCACGTTGGAATTGCAATATTGAATTACTGCAACTTTTGAGGACAAGGTTGAGTCAACGACGCTTCCCATTGTTAGTCTGCTTGCACCCTTTCCAGGAAAGATATGAATGTGACTTCCCTTATTTTTTCAGCTCTGGAAGCCCTGTTCTCCAGAATTTTACTACGGTTGTTTCAAGTTTCAATGGAACTTATCACAATGGTCATGTAAATTCGTGAAATTAGTATCCTTAAAGTTTAGCCCAAAAATCTTCTTGAATCTTGTATAGAAGGATGCATTATTATTAGCTTGAAAAATTATTAGAAAAATGCTGGGGAAAAAAAACCAGAGTACATGGTGAAATGTTTCAATATTGGATATACCATGTAAATATGAAGGATGAAAAAGAAAAGTCTTTATATGTTTGGATAGAATGAAAAAAAAATTGAAAATTGATTATTCTTTGTTGTGTTTGAACAGATTGGAAATTTGGAATAAAATTTCCGCTGAAGTGTGGATCAAAATTGTAGGACCTTTGACAAAAAAATCGTCAATCAAACATGTGAACAATATGAAGAAATGGACTTTTAAACTGCGTTGGCTAGTAATTATGCTCTTTTCTTTCTATTTATATATGTTTGAATAAAATTTCTATTGCTTTACGCAATCTTCTATGTTATAATTTCACGGAAACCTGCACACACATTGCTTTTATGCTTGAGCTTCCTTTTGTTTTATCTTATTCTTTTTTTATTTTCTAAGATATTTTTTCTCTTTAATTTATGTTCAGTTGCGTGCGTACTCACCTAATGAAATTTAGAGTCCCTCGAGTCGATATTTCTTAAATATTTTTTGAAGAAAAATTATAATGCATGCTATATAAAAAATTCAAGGGATTTTTTGTTTCAACGTTATAAAGCTAACAAATTTATATGGCTGTTGTGACAAGTAAGCTCCATGAAGAATGAAGAAGAAAAGTAGCTTACCATATTCTTCATTTTGTATACTTTGACATGAGCTTTGGCCAGTTGGCCTTGAAATTTTAATTTGAAATCTGATTCATACTTGCTAATCACTTGTTCATTTGCCAAATGTGTTAGTATTATGCTTCAACAATATACAGTCTTTTCAAAGGATATATTTATATATATATATATATATAGGAAAAAGTTTTCATGTACTCCAGCACAACCAACGGCCAAGATAAAAAAAAAATGAGGGGTTGTCGGCACCGTCGTAATAGCGGCGGCGGAGGGGGTGGGGTGCCCGGCCACGGCGACGATCGAGGGGGGGGGGACGGGGGACGGGGTGGGGGGTGCTGTCGCCCAGCGGCGGGCCGGCAGGGGAAGAGGCAGGGCGGCTAGATTCGCCGCCCGTCGGCCGGGAGCGGCGACGGGCGGGGCAGGGGGGTGGCGGTGTCGCGTCGGCTGGCGGCGGTGGCGGCGTCGCGTCGGCCGGCGGCGGTGGCGGCGTCGTCGGCCGGCGGCGTCGCATCGGCTGGCGGCGGTGGCAGCGTCGCGTCGGTGGCGGCGTCGCGTCGGCCGGCGGCGGCGGCGGCGGTGACGCCACAAAGTTTTTTTTATTTTTTATCCAGCATTGGATTAAATCTAACGGTTGGAATATTACAGCACAGCCCAAGATGGCTGTGCTGCAGTACAGCCTCCCCTCCTCATATATATATACACCTTGTAAAAAATATTGGTATACAAAAGGGGGAAAGAAAAGGCCGTGTTATAAGTAGTATCAGGACGAGCAAACATGAGTTTTAGTGATGAAAATTTTTGTCACTTAGGCTATGTTTGGTTAGCATAAAAGAAATAGAAAATTTATAAATTTATATATAGTAATTCACACCAAAAGTATTATCTTCCATTAAAAATATATACATTTTGAAAGTATTTTATTGTAAGATGCAAGTAAAACTTATTCATTCAAACTAAGTAGCTAGTCCCTTCGGAATTTTTAACTCTATCAATCTATCTATCTATATCTAATGAGTATATATAATAAGAGAATGAATTTTGAGAAGTGCCTTCAAATACTTTGAATAAGGGATTAGCAAATGGGTTTAAATGATTGGTTACTACAATTAACAAATATTTAAAGAATATATCTAAAATATTTCTCCTAACCTCCACTATTACCATAGATATGCTACCATATCTAACCAACAACAGATTAGATATGTAAAAGATATAATATGCATTCTTTAATAAAGATAAAAAGCTTAAATATGGGACAAAAATAGTGGAGTGGTTTAAGATCATTGTTGGAGTATGTTTGCTGCCATCCTTTGTGTTGGCTTCTCCTGTTGTTCTACTGAGTAGGGATGAAGTGAATGTGGCAAAGGACGAGAAGATGGTGGGGATCTTCATTAGTTGCTCTTTATGTGGCAGCATTTCCCAAGCATGCATATATATGTAATGCCTGCCGAAAGCCTTCTCATTGATAACCTATTGTCTTCCCGTAATCTAAATATATGTTATCTCCTCTGTGAAAGGTGAATTGGTGATGATAGAAGCATATATAGTCTTGTTAGGCCCTAAGGGAAATATTTTCTAGGTTATTTCCGCTTGAGTGTCTACTTTCAACAAGCGGTATCAGAGCTTAATTAGGGGCCCAAAAGGCCTAACAAGTCGGTCATGCAAGCCATGGTAGGCAATACTTTGTTCTTTTTCTAGATTGATTTAATCTTTGGGCATTCAAACTCCAAATATGACAATGTTTTCCCATGAACAATGTCCCATATTGATCAGTAACAAAGGCTTCGGAAAATCGGAGTTAAATGGCAGGTGTTTGGTGGAAGGGAAGATTTGCTAGATCAAACCAAAACAAAGGTAATATTACAATCTAAGTGGAGTTTACGTCTTGCTTTTACAATGTATGAAAAGCAAATATTGAATAACAAATTAATGTATACATCAGTCTAAAGTTGGTTATATTAATTATTTTTCTTATAATATTGCATGGTGCAATTACAGAACTATGTGCAGTTGCCTCTAATATTATTATTTTGTATCTACAAATTTATAAACGTGCACTCATGGGCAAAGCATTGATATAGAAGTAATATAAAATTCAAAAATATTATGATAACTAATTTCAAGTGTAGTAAAATCTAATATACTTAAAAATAAATCATAAACTAGGTCATCTAAGTTTTTCCCGCCGTGAGAAAAATATCAATCATTTTTTAAAAAAATAGAAATCTTAGATCGAGCGGATGGTACGAACACAATGAAATTAATTTCTATTTTGAATAGGAACTATGATAATTAAATATAAGTAGATCTATTAAATTAAATATATATTGCTTAATAAAAAAATTTGATTAAAGTAGGATTGCACTTAATTATAGTATAAAAAATCTATAAAATCAATTTCAAGCTCAAATAGGATTATATTAAGGGTAAAGTGAAGAAGAGCAAGGGGTAGAAAAAATTTCCTGCCCCACGCTCTTCTCTGGGCCGTCCAATTATAAGGACGGCCCAGATCCCTTATTTTAAAAAAATTCCAAAAATACCCCCGCCCCACCGTCGCGTCGCCCCTCGTCGCCGCCTGTAGCACCTCCCTCCTCCTCGCTCCCCCGCCGCGTCGCCCCTCCCTCCTCCTCCCTCCCCCGCCGTGGACGCCGCCCAGCCGCGCGGTGAGGGCGGCATGGGGGGCGGAGGCGGAGCGCCGCGCCCAGATCTGGCCGCCGGGTGGTTGCGGCGCTCCGCCTCCGCCCCCCATGCCGCCCTCGTCCCGCCTCGCCCACCCCCCGCCGGCCGCGATGGGGTCGATGGAGAGCGGGGCGTCCGCGGCGGGGGAGCGAGGAGGAGGAGGAGTCGCGAAGGGGTAGCGGCCGGGAGGGAGGGGCGACGACGCGGCGGAGCAGTGCCGCGCCCAGATATGGCCGCCGCCAGATGCGGGCGGGCAGCCGCGGCCAGATCCGGCCGCGACAGGCCTGACCTGGCCGTCCCCCGGCCAGATCTGGTCGGGCGACGGCCAGGTCCGGCCTGTCGCGGCCGGATCTGGCGGCGGCCAGATCTGGCTGCGGCTGCCCGCCCGCATCTGGCGGCTGCCAGATCTGGCCGTGGCGAGGCCGGGGCCGGGCGGGGGCCGGGGCCGTGGCGGGCGCCGGGGCAAGGGTCGGCCACCCTCCCCCGCCACGGCGGCGGCGCTCCGCCTCCGCCCCTCCATATGATCTGGATCGTCCTTCTAATCGGACGGTCCAGATCAAATTAAAATATTTTTTAAAAAAAAACTGATAAATCTGGGCCGTCCTTGTGATCGGACGGCCCAGATCATTGTGGCGCAGAGAGCCGATTTCCTGCCTCTGGCGCAGGAAATCGGCTCTCTTATATTAAAGGTTGATTTAGACTTTTTACTTAAATGTTATATGGAAATCATAATAGACTTTCTTTGTTGTACGACTCATGTAAACATCTAATTAAAAATATTTCAATTATAATATAGAATTTATCACTTAATTAATAGATATTATTTGTCATTAAATTACAATATAGTATTAATTAGGTTTATAACTGAACCTTAATCTAATTAATATATACTCTTTCCAAAGCTCAAAACAAAATTGAGAATTGAATTTTAACTCAAGTTGGATTACATTTTATGTTAATTCGCACTTTAAAATATAAATAGAACTCAAACAACGTGAATAATTTGAGAGTTGCCAATTTGAATTTCAACAAGAGCATGAATATCTATGATCAGAATATACTAATTTTAATTGAAAATACAATAAAATAAAAAAGGTATAAATCAAATAGAACATGGCGTGCAATGTGAAAATATTTTAATAAAAAAGTTTAAGTAGGATATTTATCTAATCTACTTTATATAATAAGAGAACAAATTTTGACAAATGTCTTAACAACTTTTAACAAGAGATTAGCAAATGAATTAGTAAATTATGATTCACTCTAATAAGAGCAAAAAAATAATTCCAAATCTTATTTTAATATTTTATAATCATTATATAAAATACTATAAAACTCGGGCTTTTTGCCCAACTATTTAAGTTTTGGTTCAGTTACAACTTGGATCTAATTGCTTACCCGGCCCTTTTTGCCAATTACATATATATGGTATATATGTGAGAGCCACAACCTTATTTTCCCCTAATGCCAAGCGCCGCCCAACTAAACAGTACATAGTCTCTACTCTTATTATTTGATTTATTTTACTCAAGTCTAATTATGTTTAGGACCATGTCTCTTGCAAGTCTAGATCATTGGTTGCATGTTTGAAACCCCTTATGATGGATCCTATCCTAGCTGGGGCTTGCGACGTGATTTTCAAGGTCGTTTGAGAGCCCTACAAGCGAGAACCCTAGGTACACGTAAACTATACCTAGAGCAAATCTACCCTCATAGCACCTTTACGCCATGCCCTGGTGCAACAGCACCTTGTTAGCGCCCTTGCACCAGAAAAATCATGAAATTAGGGTTCCCGTGCTCCATGCACCTTGGGAACCATGCCACGGGGACCCAAGTATGAGATTATTCACTAAGCATACTTACAACCTCAAACCTTAATTAAAATTTCTTAATAAAGTTTAATAAGTCATTAAGTAAGATAATTAAGCTAATGAAACCTATGAGTGCGTTGTGCATGGGTGAAGGCATTGCCTTATTTAACGTGCCATTTTGGTCGGCGAGTGATTAGGATTTCCTTTTCACTTATTAGAACATAAGAAGTGAGCTGGCTGAGTTAAGATAATGAGCTCGACTCATCCAAGTTTGTTTGACTCCCTTTGCTTGACTCTCAACTTAGATCCATCGTAGATTTGATTTACAATTGTAGGATAGAGTCGATGGAGTTTTATTAGATCCCACCAACTTTGGGCTATCTAGACAATTTTCGTTCATTGTTTAAAAAACCTTCAAGGTTGAGATCCCTTGATGTTTTTCAAACATGAGATCCCTTGATGGCTTTCAACCTTGAGATCTAAAAATTGTTTGATATAAGCCCTGCCAAGGTGTAACACCTCAATCCAGCCCGCAAAGCAAACTAAGTCAAACTGATAAATTTTGGGATACTAATTTATAACCTATTAAAATAGTAAGCTGACACAAGAAGGACCTAGCTACACAAGGCATCAAAAGATGGAACCAAAGGAATCTATTGTGCAAACAACACTAAATGCATGCAAAATACCTAGGGGTTTAACTCATGCAAATAGGACATCATAGATGAGTCAAATTTGTAAAGGAAGCAAATTTTTTGTGAAAAATTCGGCCAAGTTTCCCTTGTAAATTGGACGATGGAAAAATTACGCAACCTGTATAATTAATCATTCAATCATAGAAAAATCTCAAAACATTTCATAATATTATCTATCATTTACAGAAACATTTCCAAGGTATTACACCATATTTATAGATAATTCATATTACATTTAACAAAGATTTCACATTCAACAAGTTGTTGGCTTGTCTAATCTTTTACATGGGCTCTTCTCCTACAACTACAAATCACAAAAGCTCCTCTAACCGATGTTCCATCTTCGCTCTATGTGCATACTTAGATTATTTAACCATCAATTCTAAGACTTTGGGGCTTGGAGGAACTTGCACAAAATATGTTCGACTTGCGTACCACAGAATATTCTGACCATAAAATAGGAGAAATTCAGTTAGGTATACAAAAAGTTAGCAAAATATCATAATATTATATCACGAGGCACAAGCTGGCATGGGTCACATTCCATGTCTCAAGGCCACATTGCCACAACATTATCACATGGTCAATAGTTACAAAACATCTAGTCACATTACAAGTTTTAAGGCCACACTGCCACAACATCATCACATGGTCCATAGTCACAAAACATTTAGTCACATTACAAGTCTCAAGGCCACACTATCACAACATCATCACATGGTCCATAGTCACGAGACATCAATATAAACATGCTATACATATTCAACAATAACACAAGTCCACAAAGACACAACACAAACACCGCCAAAAGGACACAACACCAAAAAGCCTACCCAACATCCACAAGAGTCCTTGTGACCTACCCAACTACACTAGCTAATGCTAAACTTGCTCACCTACATAGTATAAGAAAGTGCGTCAGCAATGAGTGTCACTAAGTCCAAAATAACTAATTAGGTCTCATCATTCACGAAAAATTGTAAAGAAACAACAAGTCCACAACATATTGATTATAATCAAGCGGCCAATAGGGTCTTATCATAATCATAATCGCTGATAATCGTACACATGAGCTGCATAATAGCTTACAATAACATATAGGTAGTATGACCAATAGGGCCTAGCTGATAATCACTACAACACTGCATGGTCTTGATACACTCGATGGAGGCGAACATGCCGAAATATACAATGCTAGTAAGTAGTAAGCTAATATCCCATCCATTTCACGTGCAAGTCAAAATACAAAAAAATATAATATATGCATAAGGTCTTGGCATTAACATTTCACATTGCACTGAAGTGTGACTATGAACCGGATCTTATAACTATCGAAATCTCATTAAGGGATCTCATCTTTGAAGATAAATTATAGTTAAATAATAAAATAGACTATAATTATATAATATAATTATATAATTATTTAATATATTAATTATAAATTATGATTTAATCTGACTAAAAGATATATCCTAATCAAAGAATATACACTATAATAATTTAATTTGTTTTTTTGTTGTATTTTGATTAATTAAATCTTCTCCTTTTAATCATTCGCCGGTAACAAATCTTCCTTATCTACTATACACTATAGCAAAACGGATTTTTTTTTACCTCATCATGATTTGGCCTCTTCCTTACACGGTTTTAATTGTGGCCCAACAAATCCCAATTATTTTTTCATCGCATAAAACTCTTCTTCACATCTCTCCTCCCTAAAACTCTCACATAAGTCCTTCCTCAGTTCTTCATGTCCCTGCTCATCCTTTTAGACGTAATTTTTTCCTATCATTGCCTTTCGGCATCTTCTCTTAACGATACTAATTTTGGCCCATCAAATCCTCTTACTTTCTCTTACCCACTTAAAACTGTTCTTCACATCTCTCCTCCCCAAAACTCTTACATCACGTCCTTCTTCCCTTCCTCTTCACGTCCCTCGCTCCATCTCGCCTCTTCCTCACGTCCCTGGCTCCTCGACCAAAGCTTTCTGGATAATCGCCGGCTGTTCCTCATCCATCCTCACCGTCTTTTCAGAGGTCCCTCCTCTCCTCCCTTACTTTTCGTCCCTTCCTACTCTTTCCTTCCTTATCCTCACGTCACCTCCATGTCCATCCTCTCCTCCCTTTCTTTTTTTCATCTATTCCTTTCTTTCTTCTTAAAAACTGTTTCTTTTATTGAATAATAGTGTCTGCTTTATATATCAACTTCATCGTCAAGTATGCTCCGGCTTCCTCTCCATCTCTTTCTTTTTCTTTTTCTTTTTTTAACAGATGTACAATAGCATCACAAACATATACATGACTTGGACCTCTTTTTTTGTTTTACGAGACGTTAGTGTTTGCATGCATGAATGGATTGTGGCAGATATCATGATTTTTCGTTTGGTGATTTTTCATTTAAGGGAAATTTGTCATTGATTTGATGCTTATCAATTAAGTTAAATAGCATGTACCCATGTTTATATTTATTTTTATATTTGTATTTAATTTTATTGTAGGTGTTTTAATACTTTTTTAAATTTATATAAAATTAAAGTACCGTAGCTAAAACTTTATATATAACGATAACAGTATTTCTATTTCATTCCGTACAA
The DNA here is from genome assembly GCA_033002965.1 of Piper betle. Lineage (NCBI taxonomy): Eukaryota > Viridiplantae > Streptophyta > Magnoliopsida > Piperales > Piperaceae > Piper > Piper betle. Next base: position 23,086 of record JAURVB010006221.1, on the reverse strand, counting down.
ATTTGAAACTCAATTTAAATTTTCAGAGCTATCAAAGCTATGCAATGGAACGGGATTAGTATTAACAAGGCTTGGACCATGCTCTATAGAATAAAAAATAATGATATGCACCAACAAAGGTCAGAAAGCCATCATTCCTAGGATTGTTTTTTTATTTACAAATGTGAATTGCCGTATTATATTTAAAAGAAAACAGCTACCATATCTATCGCATTGCAATGGTTGTTTTTTGTTTTTTGTTTTTTTTAACTTTTGTTTTTTTGTTCTTTTTTGCTTAGTTTGCTCATTGGTTTGTTTGAATGAATATTAATAAGCATAGGTATCAAGATATAAGTGAAGTGGAGGTGACCCAGCTCTGTAGGATAAGGTAAATCAGTATTTCAAATTTTTCTCTTTTATTTTTTCAACTTAGTGGTGCAAAATTCATGTTATAATTGTTATTTAATTTCTAGGTTGGTTTTACTGATAATTTATCATTCTTAATGTTAAAACGTTTTAGTAACTTCTTCTACATTTGATTTTAGCCAATGGATTTTTCTTAATTTTGTGTTGCATAATTTAAATTTTTAAATATTTAGTTGTAATTTTTTCAAAATTTTCGTCATTAAAAATTCAAATTTATTTTTTTGGTTAACAAATATGATGTTTATAGGCTCACACTCCTTCCTATAATTTTAAAACTCATTTTTTACTCCAAAAATTTTTTGAGTCAAACTTTATTAATGATTTCATAGTGAGTAATTTTATTATTGATTCTCCTCATTTAAGTCCTAAAAATTATAAGAACATATTATCTTTCTTATAAATTAGTTAAATCAATATTTTTAAATAATGGATATTATATATTTATCAATTTTAAGTAGCAAAAGAACAATATATAATAATTTCATACAACTATTTATTTACAAAATTAATATTTTCATATAAATGTCTCTGAATCAATTTCGAGTCAACTCCATTCCATTGGAGTCAAATTCGAGTTTCGAGCTTTTAAACTATAGTCCTTTCATCACTCTTAATCAAGATAACGCACCATATGTAGTTTATGTTAGAAACAAACTCTAATTTTAAAAATTAATTCTCATTAAAAAAATATATAGACTATAATAATTTGATACATTTTTTTTAAAATCCTTGTTTTGATTAGAAGAAGGATATTTTTAATCCGAACTTAACTTTTGACTCTCTTTTTTATAACAAAAAGAAATTTAGTAAGGTTGAGCATTTCTTAACTTATAAATCCTCCCAAAATTGGGTTCTAGCAACTGTCGAATATCACTAAAAATATATGACAAGGGAGCACACATGAGTGAGAACTAAAATTCGCTAATAGAGAAATGCATCAATATGAAATAAGTGCTACAAGAAATGGAGAAAACTAATTTAAATGAAGAGATTGCTTAGTATCTTTTGACGCAGTCAAGCAAGTCTATTTTATCGATAATTAATTGTCTTTTTGAGCAAACATAATTAGAAAAATTGATTATTTTTAAAACCTAGATCACGATCAGCTCAGCTCTCAGAAATTTGCCTTGGCTAGCTCAATTAAAGATCAAAATGTCAAATACTTAGTCTTATTAATAAAAGAGAAGCTAAATAGTGGTCTCCAATTTAAAGTAAGATATTTGATCAATCAAAATTCTATGAAATAAACAATAATAAATCAAATTGTTATAATCTACTTATTCATTCAATGATAACTTATCTTTAAAGTCCGATTCACTCAAAATCTATTTTTAAAATATTAAAATATTAAAGTTATTCTATTATTCAATGACAAATTATTTATAAAAATTAAAATTTATTTTATATAAGTCACGCATAGCACGACATCTTAGCTAACTTTATTATAGAGAGTCGGAGACTTGAACTAACAATCTTTTAAAATTTCACCTAATTCTACAACTACACAGTTATTTTTTCATAAAAAAATAATAATATAAATAATTATTATTATAGGGAGCGCTAAGCCCGCCCTACCATCAACTCGTGTACATATGTATATCTTCTGCCCATTACATAATAATAATAATAATAATAATAATAATAATAATAATAATAATAATAATAATAATACATACCAGACCCATTTCTCATAGTTTCTCCAATGTTTGATATATAATAACAACTTATAAGCTATCATTTATTGATTAAAACAAATCTACCTACCTAAACCTTATTATATATAGGTAAATAAACTGCACAATTTAAACATTAGTCTCTCAATTAGATTACCTGAAAAAATCAGTTAGAATTCTATTAGAAGATCCTTCATATATGTTTCCTAATTCGTGAGCTCATTTATATTCATCCTAAATACACAAATCAAAATCATAATCGAAGTTTCGTGATTATGATTTAGAGCCACAATATCTCTATCTATTTGGAGAAGTTTAGTGAGTCCTACTATCTAAAAATTAAGATACTTGCAGATTTTCAATTTAATCTAGTAACTTTAGCTTTTTATCTTGATTTATGAAATAATTGCAATACAAATTTACTTTAAAATATTTTAAACTAACGTATTTTAAAAAAATTAAAAATACATCATATTGATGTCTAGAAAAGATAAAAATTTACAAATCTCCTATGTATGCACTTCAAAAAAACCACTATAATATTGGACCCATTAAAAGAGACGCAATTAAAGGCATGACACGTGTAAGCTTTATTAGTTGTATAGTCCGTCTTAATTTTTTTTTGTATATAGTTAAAGAATTATTGTCGAAGTATCGAACCATGAATTTATAAGAAGTCTATAAATTCTAAGCTCATTTCTAATTAGATCAGATTCAACTCTTAAAGGATACAAGAGCTAACTTACTCAGATTTTGTTTAATCTGTCATTTCCTTGTTAGTCATTTCATTGTACATTATTTTTTCAAAGCATTTCATTGTAAATTTCTCTTTGAAATTTCTTAGAAGTTGGATTATTTGTCTAATGGTCCATATTACCCACTAATGGGAATTTAGATGGGATTCAGTTTGTGGGTCCTTTTTGTGTTAGAAGGATGATAGAAGGGGCCACAAGTTAGGTATGGTAGTTATTGGGATTAGTGAAAGGGAAAGCGATGGGATAAATAAAAGAGAAAGAAAAAGGAATTTTGGTGAGGGTTAAAAAGTTGTGTGAAATGAGAAAAAAAAAGGGGGGGAGGGGGACCAATTATAGAGTATTATCATTATTTCATATTTTTTAATTTTAAATAAGTGTGATTGTGGTTAATTTTTTGTTATGCTTTCCCTCGAAATTATCAAGAACTTTTTATCGGTGTTTTATTTGTCGAAAATGTTTTTAAGTTAGAAGAATCAAGTGTGCAACGGAAGAAATAGAAGTTAATAGAAAATAAAATATTCAAAAGTCGTTTACATACATGAACGAAATTTGTTAATAACAAATTAAAATAAATAAAACTAAGCACATTCATAATACATTTTTGATATTTGGATAATCTTATTTAGTGTAGCCCTAGTTCGATTTAGTTAATATAAAAATTACCTTTATATCTTAATACACAAGCTGAATAAGTTTTTAGCTGTGCTTTTAAATTATTTTTGAGTGGTCCGAACAATTTTTATTTTTAAATAATTAACATAATAAAAAATTAAATAATTCATTTTTAGAAACATGAAATTACTAATGGGAAAATATTATATGAACTCCACCTCATATACTTTATATGAACTATATATTTAATTTGAACATTTTTTTAATAAGTTTTACAAAATAATATTTATATATAATTTGAACCTTTTTTTAATATTATTATGACCTACTTTTAAATTTTAAAAGAAATACAATTTAATAGATATTTTGAAATTTATTTTTGTTCTAATTACTTTAATAATTAAAATAAAAAGGCTAGACATGTTAAACTGTGTTCAAATTTTATAATTATTTATATCATTTATTATTTTATTTATTTATATAATATCTTAATTATAAGACCCATTAAATTATTCAAAATGAAAGGTATAATTTATATTGGAAATCATCCAAGGGGACCCTAACTTTCTTATAAACTGATTTGATCCATTTTTGTGGGTTGATCTATGTGACTTTTACAGGGAAACACAAACCTGGAAACCCTAAATATGTCTAATAATTAAAATGGGCTCATAATTACATGTCTAACAAACAAATAAAGCAAGATTGGGACTGCTAATAAACCCTCATCAACTCATATATATGCGGTGGACCCCACATCTCACATGTTCACATGGTCACTGTATTACCAGTGGCATTTTTTGAGTTTCAAGGCCTATCAGGGGCTAATCCGTCATTCTAGCTTTTGCCGATTAGAACAAGTCACGCGTCAAAAAAAGTCGCCGGTCGTAGAGAGAGAAATAAGATAGAGAGAGATAAAATTGAATAATGAAGTAAATATAATTTTTTTAAATGATTTTGTAAAAAAAACAGCTTTTTAAAAAAATAAAATAAAATAACAATTTTTTCAGAGAGGAGCAAAAAAGTTTTTAAGAAAAAAGCGAAGTAAATTAGTTTTTTTTGCACAAATAAATTTAGATTAAAAGTACAAATTTTCTTTTAAACTTAAGTTCAAACTTTACTCATTACAATGAGCTTAAAATAGCTAAATATTCATTTAAGAAATTTTAACTCAAATTATAATTTTTAAATTAAGTCATTTAAAATTTTTTTGAAAAGGCTTGATCTCAACGATTATGTTACCGTTTATACAAAAAATTATGTGAATAAAAAATTACTTACATGGATATTAATTTTATTTATTAAATATTAGTATTAAAAAAGAATTTTATAACAAAAAAAATTATATATTAAACGGTGAAAACTTATATTATAAATATTAATTAAAATTATAATTTTTTATACAAAGATTAACCTCTAATTAAAAATAACTCTTTTGAAGAGCCGTCGTTTACCAAGACCATTAAACTTGTTAGGCAATCAAATTTGATTCCCTTAGCTAGGTCAATTAAACATAATTATTTATTTATTTTTAATTTTAATCTAATTAAAGATACTTAAAATAATTCATTTATTTATTCTTTTTAATATTTTCTTCCTATTTAATAATATAAAAAGCTTGCTCACGTTCTTGTTAAAATACTCTTTAAAATAATTGACAAGATAATATTTTTAAATTAAATTAAAAGGTCACGCTCAATTTAAATCGGATTACAAGTAAAATAGAATTTACTTGTATTAAACTATAATTGATTTGACTATAATGGATTTGTCAAAATAAATATTATTTTTAAGAAACAAAAAAAAGATTACCATTAAAAAAACTCAATAATAATAAAAACAATAAAATGAAAAGCCTTTTTTTTCTTCCTTCATTCTTTCCGGCTCTTCTTCTTCATGTGCTCATCCTCCTGTGGACGGCCGACGCCGACCTCCCACCGCCGGCGAACCTCCACCTTCTATGGTCACCTCCGCCTACGCCCACCACCCCTTCCTCACCCTCAACGGAACCGGCTGCAGCGGCGGCCGAGCTCGCTCCGGCTCCCATGCTTTCCTGCCGGGGATGGCCTTGACGGCCGCCGCCGGAGCAGATGAATCACTCTGAACGATCGGAATCCGGGGTCCGGAGGCCGGGGACGGAGTAAAGGCGGGAGCTTTGTCCGCCGATGAGAGCTCTCCGGCGCACCCACTCCTCCTCGTCACCTGCCACGCCCTCGCCTCCGGCGGCGGCGTCGTCGTGGGTCCATCTCCGGTCGGTCTTCTTGGTCGTCGTTGCGTCGTCTTCTTCTTCGTCATCTTCTTCGTCGTCCTCGTCGTCGTCTCGTGTTGCCAGTAGGTGAGACGAAGGCGCTTCTGTTGTCATCGATTTTGCGTTTGTGAAGTGTCAAAGAGCTTTCTTTTCTTGCAGATTCTGCTTGTTTGAGCTTCACTGATGTTTGGAGTGTGATGATTGGTTTGATCTGACCAGTTGTTTGGTGGTTGCTTCTTCAAAATGATTGTTACTGTGCTTGTTTTCCTGCCTTGTTGGGGAAAAGGAGTATTGTTGTTCAATTGCTTTTGTCTTGTGCAAGCATTTCTATAAAAATGTTATGTCTGGTTTTGTTGCTAAGCTCGACATAGGCTTTGTTTGCTGGGTGATGTGTATGAGATTGGGGGGAGTTGCTGTACTGGGGACGGTTTGAGTGAGATTTGAGGAAAATGGTATACATTTGGTGGTGACTTCATGGTTACGAGATCGGATGTTGGTCTTAACATTTTTTAGTAAGATCATATAACTGTCAAGTCAATAATTTGAAATAACTATTTATTTTGAGTTGCTGTTCTTTTTTTGCATTGTTCTATTATGTGGATAGAATTTTTTTGTAAACATGATTGATCGTTTCCTTTTGTTTTGTGCAAGCATTTCTGTCTATTGTTTTGGTTGGTTTTGTTACTGAAGTTGATGGAGGCTTTGTTTGGAGGGTGATGTAGAAGAATTGTTGGGGGACTGTTGAGTTGGATGAGAAAGGAAATTGGTTGATGGTTGGTGGTGACTTCATAGTAGTGAGATCAGATTTTAGTCTTTAAAATTTTGTAGTGAGATATAACTGTCTAGTCAGTTAATTATTAATTTTTTGATTTACTTTTCTCCTTCATTATTCTGTTCTGTAGATTAGTTGTTTTTAAACATGATTGATTATTTCTTTTTATCTTGTGCACACATTTCTATCTATTGTTTTGAATGGCTTTGTTACTAAAGTTGTTAGAGGCTTTGTTTTTGGGGTGATTTATATGAAATTATGGAAGTTGAATGGTCTTTTTAAATAAACTAATTATCTTTTGGTTACTGTAGTTTGGTTCAATTATTCTTTTCTTTGAATAAATTAATTTAACCGTGATTTTTGCTATTTATCTCCAGAGGCAGTCTTAAATCACCTTGGTCAAGAAGGAGAAGAAAGCGAGCTCTTTCTCCTCGATTTTGGAAGAGTCTATTTACAACAGATGGCAAGATCAGAGATGAAGTGAAATTTTTAAAAAAAGTTCGACGCGGAGTAAGTTGTTTTTGTACTTGCTGATCGCTAGTTGTTCATTTTTCTATTTGAGTGGAGTTCAATGTTGTGTATCATACATTTTTTGCAATGCTTTATCCCTTGGATTGGTTGAACTTTCAAATACAGGGTGTAGATCCTAGCATCAGGGAAGAAGTTTGGCCTTTCTTGCTTGGAATGTAAGTCTTGTGCCTTTAAGCTAGAAACGTAGATTTGTACATAATATCAGTTTTGAACTGCCCGTAAAAAGCTATCAAATTAATAAATTGAGCTTCTTGCCTTCAATTTTTTTTCTTTTCTGTAGTTTATCTTTACAACTCACATCTACTTTGATTAATTGCACACATGATATCAGAATTTTGTCATAGCTGATCATGAATTTTGACTTGTGTTGCTAGTCTGTGAGTTTTAATATAACTATATTGGAAGAGTTGTGCTTTTTTCCATTTGGTGATGCATTACTGTTCCCGTGTATGAAGTTGGGTACTCATTAAGAAAACAACTGCTGAGAGCCACTATTTAGTGGATTACATCTCTCAAGTATCATTGTTATTGTAACAAAAAGCTTATAAAATCAGTTGAGATTATAAATAGCTGAAAGATTTTGTATAATTGGCCTCATCGGTAATGTGTTTAATGTTAATTATATAATTTAAGAAAAAAGTAATATCTGTTCAAATTTTTTAAATGAATATTTAATATTGAAGAGTTCTTTGATTTTTTCTCGCTACATCAATTTTCAGTACCTTGGGCTGACTAATTGATGTTGTTGTTGTTTATTTCATGCTATAATAATTTCTTTGGGTGCAGATACGAGTTAAATAGTACAGAAGCAGAGCGAAGTGATGTTAAAGCTCAGAAAAGGTATTGTCTTCTATTTCTTATTGACTATTTCACTTTGAGATGATGTTAATATTTTTCTTCACCACAAATTCTGTTGAGAAGATCACATAATAAACACTACTTCTTTCCCTTTTCGAATATTCTAATTTACGGATTCATTATCTATATTTTTTTATCATGCCCAGACAAGAATATGAAAACCTTAGAAGACAATGCCGGCACATGATGGTGGGTAATTGGAGCGAGAAGACTTCAAAAAAATCAAGTAAAAGTCAAAATATTGATTCACCAAGCTGTGACGATTTAGTAAGTGCTCGTGACTCTCTCTCAACGGAAGAGATTCTCGAGGACGAAGAAGATGATGAAGATATAGAACAAAATGATGATACAAAACAACACGAGGAAGAAAAAGATACTGATTCTAAGTTGCATACAGGAAAGATAATTGAAGAGGAAGAGGAAGAGGAAGACAGGAGTGAGGTGACGGCTGATATTTACACGGTGGAGACAGATTCTTCAGAATCCGAATTGTCAGAGGATGAGTCTGAATGTCCCTCTGATAATATCCAACAACATGACAAATACTCCAACTTGGACTCTTCAAAGTGCGAAGACCTTAATATTCACTCAAGTGAGGATTTTGTGACATGGCAAAGGATCATTCGTCTTGATGCGTCACGGGCAAATTCAGAATGGGTTCAATTTTCTTCTTCCCAGGCTGCAGTATCTGAAGGACGAGCTAGGCGAGCAGCCCATGCTGTTGGACTGCAAGAATATGAACACATGGAGCCATGCAGAATCTTCCATGCAGCCCGGCTAGTTGCTATTTTAGAAGCTTATGCTATTTATGACCCCGAAATTGGTTACTGCCAGGGGATGAGTGATTTGCTCTCTCCTATTGTTGCTGTTATGGATGAGGATCCTGAAGCATTCTGGTGCTTTGTGGGCTTCATGAAGAAAGCCAGGCACAACTTTAGGCTTGATGAATTTGGTATAAAGAGGCAGCTTAATATTGTTTCAAAGATAATAAAAAACAAGGACTCACATCTCTATAAGCATCTAGAAAAGCTTCAAGCAGAGGATTGTTTCTTCGTGTATAGAATGGTGGTGGTGATGTTTAGGAGGGAACTGACGTTTGAACAGACATTATGTTTATGGGAAGTGATGTGGGCAGATCAGGCAGCAATTAGGGCTGGGATTGGGAAATCTGCCTGGGGAAGGATCAGACAGCACGCGCCCCCCACGGAAGACCTTCTCCTTTATGCCATTGCAGCGTGTGTCCTGCGGAGAAGGAAATTAATTGTTGAGAAGTACAGCAGCATGGATGAAATCCTAAGGGAATGCAATAGCATGTCTGGTCAGTTGGATGTGTGGAAGCTGTTGGATGATGCACATGATTTGGTGGTCACCCTTCATGACAAAATATAGAATGGATCTCTTCAATAGCTCTTGTTAATTTTCTTTTATTTAAGGAAAACTCTCAACTGTGTATTTCATTCAGTTGGTGGGACTTACATGTAACAAGCATTGCTTTGAGAAAAAAACATGTAACAAGCAATTGTTCTTGACGAGAAAAAAGCAGAAAGAAAAATCTCCTACTAGGAGGACAAGCTAACTGCATTTCTATTCTGGCCCCTTAACGAGCCAAAATGCATTCTCTATTGGTTTTGGTCCTTGATAGTTTGATGCTAGCAAATAATTAGAAGAATGGAATCAGTGGATTTCTGAAATAATTAGAAGAATGGAATCAGTGGAGCAAACTGCAGAATCTCTGCTTGCTTTGAAAACTGACCTCTCCCTTTTTATTAAAACTCGGGATTTCAAGGCAATATGGGAAATCTGCCAACAGCATGGGTTTGCAGTCAAGTGATCAAAATTTTGATTAAATGGGATCTGACCTCTCAGGGATCACTCTTCTGTGATTGCTTATTATAATCATTTATGTGATTATGTTAGTAAGGCATATGATTTTCCTTGATGCCAGATGTGCAACTCATATTTCCTTGCAATTTCCTGGGAATGCTACTCTTGAGTGGTAGTTACCAATCATCTTTTCTAAGGTTTTTTTAATTTACAAAATAGTGGTAGTTACTTGCCCGAGAGCTCAAACTTCACTATTATATGATGGGAAAATCTATATTTTTAACTATACGCTCAAGTGTCTTTATATTTGAGAAAATTTTCATGAATATTCATAATTTAATGAAGATTTATATAAGTATGGAGGTGGCATCCGAATATATTGTTTAAAGCACTTTCAAGAAAAAAGGAGAGATTCGATTCTAAATAAAAGTTCTATACATAAAAATCATAAAACCTAAGTTATTTGGCTCCCATTGTAACTAATTTATCTTAAAGTGCAACATAATGAATTAAATTTTTCTTTAAAATAGTTAACTAAGTTAAAATTTTATAGTCCATTCTCACTTATAAATAAGATATTACCCCAGTAAATATTAGATATAAGACTAAGTTAAGAGATTTTATAATCTATCTATGTTAAAAAATTTTGCCCTCGAAATTTTTATACGTAGCCGTTGTTAGTCTTAACCCACATCTTTTTTCAGTTCATCATTGTCAGTCTACTCAACGTCCTTAATCCAACCTATCGTTTAACACTAGGTGAAAGCCTCTAATATTATTTGTAATAGCCACCTCGCTCACCCATATTGCAATGAGTAACTACTTATCTTAAAAACTTATTAAAAAAATGGATGGGGAGTGAATATTTGCAATCAATATTAATTAACGTGACATTTATGATATTTTCTTATCAATATTAATTTACTGATTTATGTAGATGTGGATATAGGTAAGACACACGTCAATAATATAGTGACTAGTGTCAATGTCCATCCATTTACAAAAATGATTTTAGGATATTAATTTTTAATGTTAAAAGCGATGTCCAATCGAAATTGAATTACAAATTTGCTGTAGTAACTCTCTCATTGTATCAAATTATCACGATTAGTAAAATTTTAAAAAAAGTATAAATATAAAATTGAAGATTATAAGCAGTTAAATTCTATTAATTATAGTGATTTAAACCAATAAGAAGGCTGTTAAGTTAATCCATGTTCTAGTGTATCATGTTACAAAGATGTGGGGGTCTTAGAAGTTTAGTATAACATTTCTCATCCATTTAATTTTTAACATAATGTCTTGACTCTTATTGTTAAAATCTATTAGACACGATCTGGACTGCTTAGTGCCATGGTTGCATGAATCGGAATCGGAATCGGAATCGGTTTTCCGGTGAATCGGAATCGGAATCGGAATCGGTCAGAATCGGCCAAGAATCGGTTCAGTTGAATCGGTCTAAATTAATTTAATCAATCATATATAATAATTTGACAATTCATATTATAAATATATTAAAATTAGGTATTGATGTTATTTGATATTATTCTGTGTATTATAGTTTATGATATTTTTAAATATTTTTTAAGATTTTTTTTAAATTATTTAGAATTAATTATTATTTTTGACTCGAGTTAGACTCGAGTCAACTTTTAATTACGAGAATGCCACCCTCCGCTCTTTACCCCCTCCACCGCCGGCGGCCCGGTCGGCGGCGGCCCGGTTGGCCGGCGGCGGCCTCGCGGCGGAAGCGCGGCGGAATCGCGAAGGATCGCGGCGGAATCACGGCGGATCGCGGCGGAATCACGGACGGCGGAAGGGCGGAGCGGAATCGGGTACAGCGTCGGACGGCGGAAGCGCGGCGGAGGGCGGAGCTGAGGTCGGAATCGGGCGGCGGTGGCGTGGTCGGACGGAGCCGCGGTCGGACGGCGGAAGCGCGGCGGAGGGCGGCGGAGCGAACGCGACGGCGGAGCGGGGGGAGACCGGGTAGGTTTTTTAAATCCAAATTACCATTTTACCCATGCTTAAATAATTTAATAAAAATCATACCTAGGGTATTTTGGTAATTTCATAAAAAACCGATTCCGATTTAAATCGGCCGATTCCGATTCCGATTTAAATCGGTCGGAATCGGCCGAACTCGGCCGATTCCGGGGCCGATTCGGGGCCGACCGAGTCGGCCCCGAAATCGGATCGGCGCGGCGCCGATCCGATTTAAATCGGCCGATTCCGCACGGAATCGGCCGATTCGTGCAACAGTGCTTAGTGCTAAGTTTATATGCATTTTTCATGTTTGTGTATGAGTTCAAGTCTACTAAGACCTTGTAACTAATAACGCTGCAAGACCCAATAAGATAATGACATATAAGCACTTATTCATATTGAATATTTCTCAACTGCCCCCTGTATGTGAATGTGATAATTATTGTTTTTTATTGTGAATGGGTTTTACTACCAAACCTTACATCTTGGCTTCAAAGTTAATTTTCATTTTTTAACTATGTCAACCTAAAAGGTTCAACTCCTCTAGTTTATGTCTTTAAGTTTACTCCTTTTCTAAAAAAATATCTTTTACATCATTAATTTATAAAGTATAGTGGTTGTTTAGCCAAATGAGGTATTGCCTGTGTTCAATTTGATATTCTTCAATATAAATTATGGTCAAACCTGAATACACATTTTATTCTAATTAAAATTAAATGTTCTGTGTTGTATACCTTTTATATATATATATATATATATATATATATATTATACATACACGCATACAAAAATAATAGAGTATGAATTATTATTTAAGATGTGAATTTTGTAAATTTTAATTATGGCTGTCAATTTTTCATATAATAGGTTTGAGAAGTTACAATGAGTTGTTGTGAGTAGTCCTATCAATAACTACCCAATGTAAACTATTAATGATAAAAAATTGGTGGTCATGATTAAACTTCACAACATTTATATTCAAAAAGGGCTTTACATCTCTATTATTCTTTGTGTATGTGTATATATATATATATATATATATATATATATACTATTCTATCGTTCAAATAAAAACATTTTGAGGCATCCACCCCTAAATTAATGGAGATCAACTTGATGGTTTTAGCATCTTTTCTTTATTTCTGTTCTTCTTTATTTCTTTCATTTTTTGGTTATTTTTTAACGAAATAAGTTTCCTGTACTGCAGCACAACCATCTTGGCTGTGCTGCAGTTTGATTCCAGCCGTTGGATCGCCATCCAACGGCTGGAATCAAAACCCACCAATAAAAAAAACACAGCCATGAGGAAGCGGTGTTTCCCGCTTCCTCTGTTTCCCGCCGGCGAGTAAATCACTGCCGCACGCTGCACGCTGCACGGCCGGGGGCTCGCAGAAAACCGCCGCCCCTCAAACCCCTTCGCCGCCCGCCGCCAGCTTGCCTCAAGATCCGCCGGCGGCCCCTGTTAGCCAGAAAACAGAGGTTCCTCTGTTTGCTTGCCTCAAGATCCGCTCCGTCTCCACCGCCAACGCCGTTGCCGCCAACGTCGACAGCCTCCTCGTCCCCCTCTCCCTCGGCGGCGACGGTGAGATCCGCTCGATCGTCGACGAGATCCGGGCAGAGGGGCCACGGCAGTGGTGGCAAGGATGCGAGCTGTGCAGATGGGCCGCGGCAGAGGGGCCGCTTGGCTGTGCTGCACGGCGACCTGGGCGTACGCCGTCCAGGCCTGGGGAAGAGTCGGGAAGGCAGCGAGCGGCGGGCGGCAAGGTCGCCGGTGGTGGGGCGGCAGCGGCAAAACAGAGGGGGAATGAAAGGGCAATGGCAATTTTGTAATAAACATTTGACTCGTTCCCGACTTTGAATCAATATTACGAAATGAATTTTAAAAAATAAAATAAAATAATTTCGTAATAAAAATTTAACTTCCTCCCAACTCGAATTAATATTATGAAATAATTTTTTTAAAAAAATATAATTTCGTAATAAAAACTTTGACTCGTTCCTGACTCGAGTCAATATTACGAAATACATCTCGAAAAATTTGAAAAAAATAAAGTAAAATACCATAAAATAAAATAAACCATTAGAACTCGATTAATTTATTTTATGGTATTTTACTTATTTTTTATATTTTTCTGGATATATTTTATAATATTGACTTTAGTCGGGAGCGAGTCAAGTTTTTATTACAAAATTGCCATTGTTTCATTTTTCTTCACCAACCCTGTTTTCTCCTCTGTTTCTTCCCTAACCGACCGATTGCCCCCATACCCCTCCGTTTTGTCGTGCCACCACACCGTTGGTGACCTTGCCGTTGGCCGCCCGCTGCCAGCCAGTGACGTTATTAGTTTTGGTTGGGTTATTAAGTTAGAGTATGTTATTCAAGTTAAAACTCGATTATTTTATTTTATAATATTTTATTGTATTTTTTTATATTTTTCTGGATATATTTCGTAATATTGACTCGAGTCGGGAGCGAGTCAAATTTTTATTACGAAACTAACCCTTTCTTTTTCCCCGACCTCCTCCGTTTCTTCCCCAGTCGGTGGCTCTGTTTCTCCGGGACACCGCGCAGCACCGCCGCCGTGAGGTCTTAGCTTGGGAGTCCAGTGACGAAGCGATTGCCGGCGGTTCCACCGTTATCATTTCCTCAATCAATGCCGCCGACGCCGGCTAATTTGGCTGCACGGCAGCTTTTTCGACGCCGGCTGCTCTGTTTCCCCCTTCCTCTATTTCCCGCCGACAACTTCAACCCCGGACTATCGGACCACATTAATGGCGATTTCAACCTCCTTTCTCCTCATCGACCTTGTCAGTGGTGGGCTTGGCCGGGATGGCGTGGGCGGCAGGCTTCGCCGGGATTCCATGGAAAGACGACGCCTTTGAGGCAGGGGAAGGGATGGGCTTGGCGGAGACGAAGGAAGGGGAGGGCCGGCTTGGGAGTCCGGTGAAGAGGCGGTGGGCGGCGAGTCGAGGGCCGGCCGGACGCGGCGTGCGACAGGGGGCGGCCAACGCAATAGCAGGGGAGGTGTGGATGGGGGAGGTGGGAGGGGGTGTGGATGGGGAAACCAGCCGTTGGATATAATCCAACGGCTGGATTGCTGCAGCACAGCCACTTCCCTCATTTTTTAATTGAGTGGTTCTAATATCTTACTAGCTACATTTGGTTGGATCTCCACAACTTCTTGTACCCTTATGGGCCTGGGTTTTGCTGCCAGGTGCAACACCAAAGCATAGTATACAACAATTGGTTTGTGCACATTAGCCTTTTTTTTAGAGATGCACACATAGCTTTCTGATCTATGGATGTTTTAATCAACTCCTTCAACTTTGAAGAAGTCTGCTCTGTACCTATTCCTTTGGATTTCTTACCAATCAACAACCAACCATCACCACTCTTATCAATATTTGATGGATAACAACATATTCAAGCTGTCTTAAACAGTGCCCATCATTCTCATGAATTTGGCCCTGTCATGAATCATAATGAATTAGGTTGTCTTCCTCATGTACCTAACATCAATAATATGACTCTAATCCTGACAAAAGTTATAGCTATCTCTTATATTAGTGGTGATAACTAGGGTTGGGTGTCGCTCAAACAAACGGATATTCTTTTGAAATAAAAATCGAGTCAAACTTCGTCAAAATGCTTTAAGTTAGAGCACTTTGCCTCACTCAACCATAATAAAAAACATCAATTTTCTTTTCTGAAATAACAATCTCTTCTTTATTCTTCGTGTTTAATGCCCATCTTCGTTTTTATCTTACTGATAATGTTATACTTGTGTTTTTAAGCTTTGTGGCTAAGAACAGGCACTCCAATACCATCAAAAGATAGTTCAATTTACTTAATTGCACATAGAGTGATAGCCTGATATATGGCTCTAAGATCAGACATAACTAAATCATCTTTCAGGAAATATCATAAGTGACTATTTTAAAATTTTAATAACAAATGAGTATTATACTGTAGTTACTAATTGGGTCTTATAGCTAATATCGGCTGTTAGACCTTGCTACTAATTATTTTCCATTCCACATAAAAATAACATGTGCAAAAATAATCACGTATTGCTTAAATATTATTTTAAGTTACGAAGTTTTTTTATTTATTTTGCATCAATCAACCACAATTTTTTTGTATATTTACAAGTGTCATTGGCCATTACCCTCTTTGAAGTGAGAGGAAGAGGCCACAAATTTGTGGTGACTCTCAAAGGGCTGATTTCTCCAATAGGCCTTAATCATATTTTGAACCAAAAACTCCCTTGGCAAAAATAGACTCTATTTCGTAAATAGATTTTTAATGACAATGAAATAAATTATAATAATAATCTAATATTTTATAGATAGCCTCAAATATTTTAAAAATAGACTCTAATTAAATTTGGAGATACATTATAATAATTAATTTTTTATTTTATTTTTGCAGTATTTTAATTTGTTGAATCTACTATATTGCATTTGAATTTGACTTTTAATTCCCCTTTTATTAATAAGAGTTCATGTTCTATACTATTGTAGTCTTTTTTTACCTAGCATTAAGTAGAAAATGTATATGGTGATGATGCGAGTTATTTGATTTCATTACATAAAATATGTATGCGATGATGATGTGAGTTATTTGGTTTCATAGGCTGTGGCATATGCATTTGGTCTATTGCTCCATGATTTCAATTGCTTTATCATTAGATTTGGCTAACCTAATTTCCCCACTTTGTGTATGGGTGTGTGAATCTATGCCATGAGCATTTATATAAGGAGATATGAACATAACATAATTCTGGGCATGTTTTTATTTTCAATTTTTGTACAGCTTTGACATGGTCAAGTGAAGGGAAAATTTTCAGCCATGTCTAAATTTGGTGTCCCTCAAATATACTTCAGCAAGTGCTAGAGGGGTTGTTCGGTTGTCCTGAAATCATATAAAAGAAATAAAAATTTGGAGATAAAAAATTTTCTTGCATTTGGTTGTTTAGAAATTTAGTCAAAAAGTTTTATTTTTAATCAAAACAACTTTTTGTAAAAATAAAACAAACTATAGGAAAGTTTGGGTAACACATAAGAAAAAAATATTTCATTTTCATCTTATTTTTTTACTATTTAGACGTGTAAAAATAATATTTAAAATTTTCATATCATTTCGTTTTATTAGACTTCTATTTCCTATGAAATTGTTTTTAAATTTATATTAAATTTATGCCAACCAAACGGACTTGAAGTAAATATCAAGATTTTACTAAGTGGGTTATTTTCAAGTAAATATTTTTCTATGTCAATACCCACTTAGTAAGTCTGTATTTTTAACTCGAGTGTGGCTACAAATTTTTGTAGATAAAGTCCATTCTTGCTACCAAGTAGCAAACCTTGTGAGCATGATGCATACAGATTAAGACAAGTTGTGAGTACGTGAGCAAGCAATGTTATACTCGCCATGGCAAGGAATTATCAGCCTATTAAGAATGCAAAATTTTGTCTTCAATGACCTGAGATGCATCACACAGTTTGTCTTTATCTCTTTGGTTGAAGTTGGGATCAAGAATATGAAGCAATAATACCATCCAGAGTTGCTAGTTATACTTTGTCAAGGTCAATTTAAACAAGTGCATTTTTTAATGCATTGCCGGGTTGCTGCTGTATATACCAACAAAACTCCAAATTTTCATAGCTTGAAAGCTGCAAAGTACCGAGATAATATTGTTAGGATTTTAATACAAAAAAATCCTTAAACTCCTGAATAAAAATCAATAAATACACAATAATTTAATATAGAACTTCAAAATATAAAGGAAACTACAAACTATCTACTATTACCAATAATAAATACACAAATCACTCTAATTGAGAAATCCTCACACACTCTCCAATTAGAAACAACTCCAATCTCCAATTAAGAATGACTACAATCTCCAACTAAAATACTCATCCAATTAAAAAACTCACAATTCACAATTAAAACAATGCTCTTAATTGTGTACTCTCTTTAATTCAGCTATGTATCTCACTTTACCTTATAATACAACTACATATATATAGAAAATAAACACATACTTACAACTACATATATATAGAAAAAGACACATACTTAAAACTACAACCAACCTCGTAGATACAAAAAGCCAAACACTAAATACTTCTTGTCTTCCACAATTCTACTCGAATTCTTTGTACCTCTTGAAAATGAAGAGCCAACTCCAAACACTACTTCCTGAGCATTGAAATCCTCACCAATGAGTCTCTTCTCATATTCTACAAATTTTTATTGAATTTCTTGTACCTCTTAGATTATCTTCATGTCTTCACGACTTCCTATATGATTAAACGCGTTCTCATGGGAGGGAATATCTCTAACAATTCTCCCCTTCACGACCATGAAAAATGCTGTGAAAAGCTTCGACTTTGCAACGTTGTTGAACACCCGTCAAACTTATAGTACCATTGTCGACCACCATCACATGAGGAGGGAAATATTTCAACACATCTCCCCTCCAGACTCATGTGTAATGTTCTTTATTTCTCTTGATTGAAACTTCTAGCACATCTTCCCCACCCTCTTGGAAAAAGAATTAAGAACTTGTTTTTCGTTATTTAGGATTATTTTCTCTTTAAACATATTTACTAACCCATCCACTTTGGTTGTGGAAAATGTCTCATTTTCATCTTCCAACTTGACATCAACCTTTCTTCTATCATTAGTATGATCATTACCAATAATCTTATTACAGAGTTCCATTTCTACCTCAGTATGACCAACCCATCGACACCATACTGCTTAGTAGACCGATCAAGAGTATGTCGACTCTTGACATATCGAACTAATATCCTATACAAGCTGCCATATTTTTCCCATTTTGCAATGATAAGTGCTCCCTTGGATAACTTCCATACTCCTCTAGCAAATTAAGAACTATGAATAATATCATCCAACTTACCTAAAGAAAATATATTTTCTCTCAAGCTTGGAATATGTCTCTCCAACTAGCCCAAAGACAATATATTTTCTCTCAAGCTTGGAATATGTCTCATATTTTTCAAAAATAATTTGTGACCCAAACTAAGTCATCATATGCACATCTCTCATGCCAATAACATGTGATGTGTCACCATTTCCATCTTCACTAGTCCCCAAATTTCTATTTTTTAGGTAGTGAAGATCTCTATATGTGATGTTGCATAAAAGGAAGCTCCATAATCCACAATCCAACTTGAATTATCAGTCTTACGAAAGCATTCATCATTACAAGAAGTAATAATTGCCAAGTCATTTCCATAATCAATAGAATTGACATCTTTACTTTGTTGTTCTTAGTCCTTCTCCTTGTCATGTTGCATATCCCATTTAATTTTTTTCAATACCTTTTTATGTGACCAACCTTGTTACAATGAAAGCACCTTACCACCTTTTTCCATTATTTGGGCCGTTTTGACCCTCAACTAACTCTGATCCTTTGAGCCCCAAGGGATAGTGCAATACATGTCATGAGCCTCTTTAGTCCAAAAGTTAACTTAAGGAATAAGGCTTTCCTATTAGTCTATATACAACTCACCAACATCATCTATGATCGATGTGGTAGAAACCTAACAAATATAAAATTCATAAGAGGTAGATGCTAGTATTACCTTGTTAGAATCAACTAAAACAAGCAGCTTGTGCCATTTTTTGTTCATTGTCTAGTTCTAGGCAAATAATTACTCTTAACACTACACCAACAAAACTCTAAATTTTCATAGCTTGAAAGTTTGAAACACCTCATAAAAATATCACCTATCAAATGTATAATATCTAAGTTGTGTTCAATATCAAATTCATAAAAGACCCAACATTCAAATTATACTTCCAAAATGGTGATACATTTCATAATCCTCCAAGTGGAGATGTAACAGCCCAAGCAACTAATATCTTAAATTTTAAATACTATACTGGTTATTAATAATGCTGGATTTATAGATGATATGAGGTGAATTTAGTACAACTCGATCAAACCGGGTTCAATTGGATTTTAAAAATATAAATAAACATCTTATTAGACATCAAAAATATTTTTAGTTATCAATATTTAATTAAATATTGATTCAAACATTATTGTTTTAACAAGAAATTAGATTTTGAAAAAAGATTTAAAATTAAACTCGTTGTACATATTAGAATGACAAGGAGATCTTAAACCATATCAAATTTGAATAGCGTACAAAGTGTACTCGAATAAAACTAGAAACTATCCCAATATTCGATAATTATTTAAGTCTAATGTTTTGAATTGGGTGGATTTGAACAAACATGTTGTAACCGGAATTAGGTTCACCTAAGAATCGGATCAGAACTATTGTGATTGAGTTGAGTCACATCTAAATCAATTAGTCTGAAAACCTCGAACAAAAAATGAACTGAAGCAACCCTCTTGGCGTATAGAAAGGAAGACACCACTAATGCGTAGCCAACACAAAATATGAAATGATGAATGCATTGTGCAACAACTTAATAAGAAACTACGTGTAATGACATGACATGAGAACACTCAACACGTAACATGCATCTAGAACAAAAATATAAATAAATAAAATAAAGAAATAAATATATCAAAATAATTGTTGGAACTGATGTCTAATGTCTCATCGAGAGACCTAATATCATACGTGATTTGCTGATACATAAGCTGGTTGGAGCATATATCACAATGCCTGAAATAAAATGTATGTGAATATGTATCAAACACACACAAAAGAATGAAAGAAAACAACGGCGAGCTAAGCACAAGTGTGTATAGAAATAATTTGTCCTTCTACCAAGGCCGACCCAACACACAAAAACACAAAGCCTACGTAGATAATAAGAAAAACAATCAACAACGAGTGTTACTAGCCTGAAAATACCTAAAACAAATTAGTAAGTGGAATCTAACTTCCACGAGGAATGATAACCAATTTCTAACTCTATGGGAACACTCAAAGGGCATCTACTAAAGAGGCATCAAGTTACAAACTAGATAACATTCCAAACTGAACTAGTGTTGTGTCACTCTCAGGAAATGCTTTTTTCGCCAATAATTGGTCCCACTTTTGAGAAAAGCACATATCCTAAATCTTCTTTAAACCTCTATATAACTCCTAGCCTAGAGTACAAAGGCTGAGTACTCTCAGGAAGTCGCTTTCAATACCCTATGATACCACAAGTCTAGATATGCATTATACACAACAATACCCGTCTACTTCATGCCTCACTGAGTGTGAGAAAACGCAAGACATAGAGATGTCAGGATCTTTCAAAATTAAACTGACCTCTCACTAATCAAGATCCCGTTGTAACCTACATATGTGCCCACTCATAGAATACGCAAGGTCAAGTCCACCAAGTCTCAGTTCACTAAAATCCGATGAAAATTATATATAGGGCTAGGAAGGGAATCATGTAAGCATGCCAGAAAGGACCATGAGGTGGACTTAAATTCAAAAACAATAAGAGGGACTAGGGTTATTAATCACGAAAGTATCGTATTAAGTAGGGTCCGATAAAATAACCACTTAATATGTTACTTAACACATCCTAGAACATGAAAATTAAAACCACAATAGAGTAAAGCGATAAAGTTGAATAGAGTCCTAACGGACCTAAGGTCCAAGGTCCAACGTGACAACACATCTAGAATAAGCTTGGACTCCATAACCTATATTGAAACTCACTGCAAAGCAAATGATCTGACAACTTTATATGATGCATAGTAGTGCCGCATGCTCACATCAACAATAACAATAACTCAAACAAAGACAATGCAAGGAAAATAAATAAATAAACATCCGGCATACAAATTGAGATATGAGCAAGTAATAAATAACCAATAAATAAATAAATAAATAAACTCTCAAATAAATAGATAAAATAATAATAAATAATACACTTATCACAAATATAATAATAACATAAATATATTATATAAGTATGCAACTAAATGCAAGTAAACATTGGCACATACACAAGTAATAAATAAATAAATAAATAAATAAATAGATGAATAAATAAATAAATAAATAATAATAATTAATTGTGAATAATAATGATATAATTATCAAATATATGAATATGTAATCAAACACAAATAAATAATAATATATGGGTGAGAAAATTAACAAATAATAATAATAATAATAAATAAATAAAATAATAATAATAATAATAAGTAAATACAACATCAATAATAATAAATAATTATGCAAGTATGCATCACACACAACAAATATATAAAGAACAAGAAATATATAATAATGTTAAATAAATAAATAAAAATTAAATAAATAAATGAAAATACCTATAACGTCAAAAAATACCAAATAATATGAATATGTATCTAAACTAATGTAGGGAGTCTCAAATTATTAGAAACAGTTGAAAACGGATTAAAACAGGTTGAAAATGACTAAAAAAGCTGCCAAATCAACCCACGCAAGTTGGACTAAGCCAACTCAGTCTGAGTCAAGCGGAATGGGTGGGCTGGGTTGGCTTAGTTGACATAGACATGGACATGGACATGGGCATGAGCGAACAAGCAGACTCAGGTAGACATGGGCAGGCTGGTGAACACGACAAGGCAAACGGGCCGATCGTGCCCGTTGCCAGAAAATGCCAATGATGGCGAGGCTAGGGTATCACCGGTTGGCATCAATGGGTGATGACAAGGGGAAGTTGTTGATGGTAGTGACTGATGGCTTCGGCTAGTCGAAAAATGGCCGAAAAGTGGAAGATCATTTGCTGGGAGAGACAACGTCATCAGCAACAAATGCTATTGTAGTGACTGTCAAGGTTGGTCTCAAAAGGTTTGCCATGGAGGGGGCTGGGTATGGGTGGTCGGCCTCACCGGAGGGAGGTTTATGATGCCAAAAAAGCTTAAGAGGGAAAACAACGGGAATCTGGCAAACAAAACCACTGTTCTGGCAGCCAAAGCGGCGGTGCAAGCGACGGTGGTGGGTCCTAGTCAATAGCCAACCACGAGGTAGTCATGGTGGTACTGGTTTGGCACCAACCCAAAGTGGTGGCGGTGGTAAGGTTAGGAAACTTCGAAAATGTGGAAGAAAAATCCCAAAAAATGGGAGGCTTGCTAGGGTTGGTGTGGACAATTCTTATCTTGCCACATGGCATGATCTGGACGTCTTGTAACTCACAAGCCTAATGGGGTCCACCTAGGGTATATTAGAATATATACTGGTTAAAAACTTAGATCGACACTGTTAAAAGTTAAAACTGACTCAATGTAACACCCTAAATCCGGTTCACACTCGTGAACCAAACCGGCATGTTACAGGCCCCGGTTAGGTCGGCTAACGCGAACCTAACTCGTGCGGATCCAATCTCGGCGTCTTACGATGAAGATACGATCCATCATGAATGAATAAATACGCAAAATCCTAACATGGTACTACATGAATGACAAACAAT